>PVJS01002815.1:0-67024 GCA_004027185.1 Glis glis
TGTATGTGTGTGTGTGTATGTGTGTGTGTGTATGTGTGTGTGTGTGTGTGTGTGTGTGGTTTGTTCTTTAGTCTTTCTTAACCTGTGCTTCATTTGGGATAGTATCTATTGCTGTGTATTCAGGTATGATGATCTTTCCTTCTTCATCACATAATATGCCGGTACTTCTATACTTCTATTCAGCCTATTTTTTACTTCATATGATTTCACCTCTATAAGTTCCATAAGAGTATTTTTATATCTTTTATTCTGTATTTATCATTTGTATGTTGTCTTTTATATCCAAGGCATAAGGATAAGCTTTGTGAAGGTCCTTGTTACTAACTCCACTATCTCTATCATTTCTAAATCTGTTTTTATTGATTTTTTCTCATTATGAATCATATTTTTTTTTTTGCGGTACCGGGGATTGAAAGCAGGAGCGTTCTACCTCCGCGCTACGCCCCCGGCCCTATTTTTTTTTTATGCTTTATTTTTGAAACCGGGTCTCACGAAGTTGCGGATGGCCTCACTAGGTAGAGAGAGAGGGAGAGAGAGAGAGAGAGAGAGAGAGAGAGACAGGGAGAGAGAGAGAGAGAGAGAGATTATGCGCACGCGCATGCGCTCTGCGGTTGGCCATGAACCCGGATCCTCTGGTCTCCGCCTCCCAAAGTACTGGGATTACAAGCGTGCGCCACCACGCCCGGCTTATGAATCATATTTTTATACTTCTTGGTGTAGATATATAATAATTATTTTTTGAATGACAGATATTGTGAATTCTATTTTGTTCAGTACTGGATTGTATTGTCTTCTTTTAAGAAATTCTAGATTGTGTGGCAGATCGGTTTGATCCACGAGAAGCTTGCCTTCCAACTTTGCATGGTGTTTCTAGAGCAGCCTGCATTCTGGGATTAATGTAAACCTACAACCAGGGCATGGTCCTCATGACAACTCTACCTGATGCCCTAGTGTTTTGAAATTTCTTCCCTTGGGCGAGTGGGCACACAAGTCTCCATGAGTTCTCGACTAGTGATTTCTGGTAGTTCTTTTCCCAGTCTTGGTAGTTTCTTTACATGCATGTGTAGATCAGTAAGCTCCACCAAAGACGTGGGGTGAACCCTCTGTAAACCTCTGGAGCTCACTCCCCATACAGTTTCCCCTTTCTGATAATCTGCCCTAAAAATTCTAGCCTCCTCCACTTCCATAGACTTTGATTTCTTTAATTCAGCAAGACCACCAGGTTCTTCTTTGCTTATCCCATTCTGGGCAGTGTCCTGAAAACTGTCTTCAAGGGTAAGCTGTGGCAATCACAGGGCTCACCTCATTTATTTTCTACTCACAGGGATCAAATTGTGTTGTCCAGTGTCAAACATTTTGTCTAACATGAATGTCAATTGTTTACATTAGGAGGGCAATTGCTATCGCAGTTAATCATTTGTGAGCAGAAGCAGGAGTTAGTGGAGTTGTTAAATAATGAGAACCAGAAAAGCATTTCAGGTAGGAATGATCATCAAATAAGCCAAAGCAAACAGGTGAGAAATAGCAACCATGAGTATCAGGAAATAACAATTTAGTGTTGCTACACCATAAAACCAAACACTGGAAGGATTTAAGGGTTATCTATTCTGGAAGATAAAATATTAAGCTAGAGGTGGAATCCAGGGTCAAAATTTGGGGCCTCTTGGGACTGTGTGATTAAGAATATGGATTAGAAAGAGGAAAAAAAATGGACAAAGAGTTGGGAAACCTGTGTTCAAGTTCCAGCCTTTAATTGGCTGTATAACCTTGAGCAATTTCTTCATGCTTTAGTTTTCTCATTTGTAAAATAAGAGGCCTTCACTCCTTCTTATCCAAGACTATATTTTGAGGCAAAATTTCTATAATTGACTTCAGTAGAGGTAAAGACCACTTCCAGCCGAGGTGTTCAGAGAAAAATAGGTGAATGAATGACAAGTATATATTGGTCACCAAGATTTGTGCTCAGAGCTTTCTATATATCTTATCTTTTATCCTTACAATGCTCTCCATCACACAGATTAGGAAACAGAGAGGTTCACAGCTTGTCAATGGCTAAAAGCGGTGGAGACAGGATCTAAACTCAGGCTTGGGACCTACATTTTGCTGCTTCTATCCTGGAGCCAAGCATCACTATATCTTTCAAGCTTCTTGAGTCATTTGAATGTGCATCTAGCTAGGGTCAAGCCACCAGTCAGAAAGGTTAAAAGCAGATTTAGACAGCCACCTTCACGATAACAAGTAACACCTTTAACAATGCTTCCATTCACCCTTTTCTGGAAGAGGTTGCATTCCAAAGGTGACCTCCACTGGACCTTCCTCGTTCAGCAAATGGTCAGTTGCACTGTCCAGTCTTCTTGTGCTTTGTGCAGTAGTAAAGATTGGCTGAAAATATAACAATATTTACTAAAGTTGGAGCAAACTGTGTTCCTCATTTTATGCAATTAAGCTTTCGGAGTACACTGATGTGAAGACAGAAAGATTTTACTGTAATCATAGCAAACTACTGAAACCTTACTAGGGTCCAGTTACTGTGCTGAGCACTTTACTTCTATTATCTCAGCTAATTCTCCTAAAACGCTCAAGAAGTGAATGTGGTTATTATTCCTGTTTTATAGGAAACTGAGATCCAAAGTTACACAATGGGTAATCCAGGAATGAGCCCAGGAAGTCTGGCCCCAGAGCTAAAGTTCCCAGCCTTTTATTGGACTGCTTCTCTTCTTCTAGTGCCTGCAGATAGAAGGAAGGATATGTTATTTTTTTTAATCCTTTTTGGTTGTCAGTCGTGAAATGGGGACAATCAAACCTGCTGAAAATCATTGTCCTATCATTAAAAAAAAAAAATTAGACTAGAACAGAGAAGGAAAGTCTTGATTCCCTGAGATCAGAACTCTTACATTCTCCTGGTCTCTTGTAGGTAAAACTTCATTGTGGACACATGGGTCATTGCTCTAAAGTAATGCATGCCTTTATGTTTTTGACCCACGTGTGGTCTCAGCAATACATGTGTGTTATGGGCCATGCCACAAATCTGGCTCTCCCTTCACTAGTAACGATTTTACCATGCAGGCAAACCACATGAACATAAAAATCCTGGAACAAAGAGACACTTTGACTAGCGGCATTGTTTTCATGGCTAAACGAGCTACATGATGTATCACCCATTGATAAGAAAAACAATTTTAAACTATGTTCTTTCATTGTGGGAATCACCAACGTCTAAATCAAAGAGGAGTACTTGAAAGATCTAGAAAATTTGGATGATAATATAGAAGTCTCCAATCAGAGTTCATGGAGACTTTTACCCAGATGTAAGCAAATGAGCTCAAGTGTGTCTTAGTGGGTAGGTCTCTGATATAAGGCAAAGCATTTTATGGAAAGCAATTTTTACTTTGGACTGATCTTGATTATCCAACAAGTAACGGGTTTGGGTGAGCTTCTCCAGGGGACAAATTGAAACTTTCCCACTAGCCTGTGAAGTAACTATTTACATTCCTAAAAAACAATGCTAGGAGAAGACATTGCTTACTGATCAGGAAACCTTTCCTAGTAGCCTTCAATCATAGGGGTTTTTTTTCTTTAGCAAGGTTAGCTGTGACAACTGCTTACATAAGAAAAATGCATAGAGTAATTCATTGTTTCGTTTAGGTTATTAGTTTCAGCTTCCCTCAAATAAACAAAAATCCTCTTTGATCCAGCATACTACAAATCATGGAAAATTAACATAAATATCATTCAAGGCATATATCACCCATAGCTCCAAGGTGAAGGAGCTAACAAAAACATCAGAAAAGGAAGCCAGATCCAACAAAGTGGATATTAGCTCAAAATCAACAGTGAGTTGACCTTACATTTCTATTATTTTTCTTTTAAGAAACTTTGACCCAGTGTAAAGATTATTTATTCCAGTGACTTCTTTAAGTAGTGAGTACTGCCCCCAAGGCAATGATGAGTATCAGAATTATTGTGGAAGGGATTTCCCCACTGGGCAGGACTTTGGACTAAATTATTCTAGATGTTGAGTAGACGATGCTAAATTTGCAGATGAACAGGTCTACCCAAGGACAGAGGAAAGACTGCACCTGGCCTAACCCAGGGCCAATGAAGTACTTCTGACAAGGTTTCTAAAGTAAAACCATCATGTAGCCCCATTCACCAGAATTTTCCAGTGAACAGGTACTATGGGGTTTGGGTGGGGAATGGACTCTAAACACCCCTGGAGTCTACACTGCAGCTTCTTGGTGTTCTATGGTCTATCAGCAAAGGCCAAGCTCCTGGATGTATTCATAAAATGGGGCTAAGTTTGCTGCAGCATTAATAAATATTCTATGCTTTCAATTGATCTGTATTATTGCAAAAAGCACAAGACGACAAGATAGCACCACTGACCATTTGTTGAACTAAGAAGGCCCATGAGGAGGTTACCTTTTGAATGCATCCTTTTCTAGCAAATTAAAGCCTACTCATTCACCCTCCATTCTCTATGGGGGTTGGGGGATGGTATAGACACAATCACAGTATGTCCGTAATTGGCAACCCTCTTGAAACTTGTAACTTCAAATCCAGGCTTCCTACTCAGTGTGTGGGAGTCTTTGCTGGATCTCTACCTTATGGGGTAGAAGGCAAAGTGGTGTCTAGCTACCACAGAATATCAGGATGCTTTTGGCCTCAGAGAAGACAAGCAGGGGGCTTCTGGGTAGGCCCCTGCCTGCATCATTTTAATAGCCAGACTTCCATGGGGCAGTTTCTCAGTCCCTACTGGAGCATCAGAGAGGAGCCAATCTCACCCCCAAGGCCTAAGAACAGGAAATTCTATGGAGAATTTCCTACATAGAAACTTGAAAACTCTCTGAAAACAGCCATGCAAACATTTGGGGGGGTCTTAAAATATTTTTTAACTTAAATTCACTATTAAAGTGAAAAGCCTAATAACTGTCTTAGACCTCTAAACAGGTAGCTTGAGTTTTACAACTCACTCTCTGAACAGACGTGGGACTTCCAAATTGTACTTGAAATCTGCTAAAGACCTGCAGAGAACTTTGAATTTTGCTGCCACCAGAGCACGGTGGCTGGCAGCTACAAGCCTAAGAGGACACAGTTTGCCTCCCTTTCCCTGTGTGGACAACATGGCTGCCAGGGAAGCGGGGCGTGTTCATGTGGCTGATGAGAGCTTTCCTGAACATATCATCAAAACCGAAGCCAAGCCCAAAGGAACTGTTTAGGAAATTGCATTAGACAGTGCCCTTTCAACATCTAAACACCCATGCTTTTAAAAATCTGCAAGATTTTACTTGATGATTTTTCTATTTGTTCATTAGGAACACCAGGCAACCCCTCTTTCTTTTCTCTTGTTTGTAAGAAGCGTTGGATGCAAAAACGGGCAAGCATCGGTAGGGAGGACACACTACAGGTAGACAGCATGAAAGAGACAGCACGAAGGTACATATGAGATGTGGTGCTACTCTCATTTCGGGCTGCCACTGGTAGCAATCAGCAATAACAAAAATAAACACAGTTGGTGGTGCTGAGAGTGGGTTGGGGGAAGAGTGCGGGAGAAATTCTTTTTCCGGTGCTTTCCTAATTCTGAGCAGCTAAGAAGTTAATTCAGAACATTGTTTCTGCCTTTTGTAGGCACATCCTCTCTTTTTACTTTTTTATAGGCAGCAGACTGAGATGGTTAAGGGAAAAGTCACAGGCTTCTGGGAACCCTGAGTCCTAGGCATGCCTCTCCCACCATGGTGTTTACAGTTGTGGTAATACCCTTGGGTGGTAATAAAAGTAAGTAACATTTCCCAAGTACTTATTATGTGTAGGGTACTCTCCTCAATGCTTTGTGCCTATTAATTTAGTTAATCATCACAGTGATGATAGGTACCATTTTCACACCACTTTTACATGGGCCGGTGATTAAGTCACTTGCTCTGGGTCACAGAGCTCAGAAGTAGAGGACTTAGGGCTCAAACCCAGACCACCGGGCTCCAGAGCACAAGCTCTTAATGACTACATTCTCTTTGACTTATGTAAGCCCTTGTTTTTTCATCTTAAAAAATGTAGCTTATAATAAGCCTCAATAGAATTATTGTGTTGGTTAAATGAGATAATGCATATATACTCAGCAGAGGGCCCAGGGTATAAGCAATCAAATATGTCAGCTATTATTGTTTTTTGCCTTTCTTTCCCTCTCCTTTCAGCCCAAACTCCAAGAGATGGAACCAGTTGGAAAGACTTGAAGAAATCATGTCAGTTTCTTTTCTTCCCCATGCAGGGAGCCTTCTGCTCATATACTACAGTGCTGCATAACTGATACTCAAAAAATAATGAGGCCATTGAGTGTCAAGAATATGGTAGGCATTATACAAAATCCATCTTCCAAAGTCTGCCCAGACTCTGCTGAGAGGGCATAAGATCACTGGCAATACGTCCATCAGAAAACCTTTTAGTCAAGAGGGTCTGATGCCTCGTTTTTAAGACTTTGTTTTTCTAAGAATACAGGACTCCTTGATCTCAGCTGCAAGGGTGTTCAGGTGGCAGCCAGAGTCTGGAACATTCGGGGTCCTCCAGCCTTTATGCATCTGTTGTGTGGCCATCACAACCAACTGCATTGACTTGGTTGGAATTACAACTCAATTTACACCCTATATTCTCCTTTTACTTACTCTGCACCGGACAGGACCGGAGATTTAAATAGAATTTCTTGGACTTTCTGGCCTCTTCTCCAGACTTTATTTGATTTCTACAAGCCATAATACAGTGTTCTTGGCAGCCAATAATAAGTCTTCAATTGGACACTCTCATCAGGCCCTTTTCCTTGGCGACACGCCCAGCTGTCTCCTCTTCCATCCTGTAGACAGAGACAACGCAGCAAAAAAAAAAAAAAAGAAAAGAAAAAAGAAAAAAAGCTTCATTGATAGAAGGAGGCAAAAGCTAACTAACAGGTGAAAAAAAAACAACTATCATCGAAGGGAAGGGTGGTTCCTCCAAGAGAAAATTCTACCTATATCAGCACTCATTTTCTTAGGAAGCCATAAGGCTGAAATAACTGGTTATAATTCAGTGCATCAGGTGTTTCTCAGGAGGGTCACTTGTCACTTGATTTAACACAAGCCTGTTTGCTTCTCTGGGACTCAGTGTTCCCATCTTTAGAATAATATTCCCTGACATCTTCACCACTGAGTTTAAAGCACTTCACCATATGTTACCTCTTTACTCCACAATCCTGTAGAGTTGGGCACAGATATATTGCTTTAGGACCTGAGAGGAAACAGAGGAGCAAAGACATTTTGTAACCTGCCCACAGTCGCAATATAGCTGGGATGAGAATTCACATTATCTTCATCCTAAGCGCTAGTGTTTTCTAGAAAATTCCTTTGTTGAAAAATGGAATTATTAACATAGAAATGAAGCGCCTTGCTTGCGACTCGCTTGGCTTGGGAATTTAAATGAGCGTAGGGGATTTGAAAAACCCATCTAATAGAAAACATTCCCTCTCGGCTAGGGAAAACACTGCTCCGCCCAAGCTTCACGTTATACAAACAGTCTGAGCTTGTGGCCTACCACCTTGGAACAATGATGGCCTCAACCCTCATGGTTACCTTGTGAACCCCATTATTAGTCATTGTTAGCTCCATTTTACAGCTGGAGGCACTAAGGAAAAGAGTTCAAATGGCTTCTCTGGGGCCACAGAGGAAGTCAGTGTTATATGGGAGGAATTCTTGTGTTTGCACTCTCTCTTCCTTGCGCAAATAGAGAAAGCAGGTTTTCTGGCACAGTTCTCACGGCTGAAATCATTCCTGCAACGACAGGCGTGTTCACATGACGTCAGCTTCAGGGGACAGTTCACAGCTATAGCATTTCTAAATATTTAAAAATAAAAGCAAAGGAAAGATGTATATGGGGCAAACACCCTTGAGGTTGCATTTCTCTAATTGTGGTCATGATTTGGGGGGGCACCCTAAATCATTCACAGATGATGACCCTTATACATGAATTAACTCTTTATCGATGGCATTCAATTAAAAGCTGATGTATTGTCACACGTGTACTGAACAAAAATAGCGCCATCAATTCTCAAGAGGTGGGGTGTTTGTGTGTGGTGTGTGGTGGTGAAGAGTGTGTGTGTGTGTGTGTTTGTGCACGCTCATCTGTGTGAGATGTAATTAGACAACACTTATGGAGCATTAATTGTACATCAAGCACTGTGCCTACTTGTTGGGAAATAGAAGTAAAAATATTCTCCTGTCCCTTCAAGAAATTTGGAATTTATATAAGGAAACAAAGCACAAATATACCAGGCTCTGTTAAGTTTAAATGTATGCTTTTTTTTTTTTTTTTTTTTTGCGGTACTGGGGATTGAACCCAGAGGCATTCTACCTCCGCGCTACGCCCTCGGCCCTATTTTTTATACTTTATTTTGAAACCGGGTCTCACGAAGTTGCGGAGGGCCTCACTAAGTAGAGAGAGAGAGAGAGAGAGAGACAGAGACAGAGACAGAGACAGAGAGAGCTGAGGCTGGCCATGAACCCGGATCCTCCGGTCTCCGCCTCCCAAAGTACTGGGATTACAAGAGTGCGCCACCACGCCCGGCTCAAATGTATGCTATTTTTAATTTTGCTTAATGCATATTTCTTTAACTTTCTGAATCATGAAATATCTTTGAGAAGCAACTGGTAATGCCACTGTAATTTGTTCTTTCCAGTTGAAAATTAATTTTTAAACCTTTTCATCAATAGATTTATAATTTCCTAAGTGGCCATTGTACTTAAGTTCCTTTACAACACAATTAAATCATCAGAATGCAAATCAAGACTGCTTAACTTACATTTATATTCAACTATTTTATTTTATATTTTCTTATTTATTTGGTACTGGAGATTGAACCCAGAGGCATTCTACCTCTGAGCTATACCACCAGTTCTTTTTATTTTTTTATTTTGAAACAGGGTCTTGCTAAGTTGCTGTGGCTGGCCTGGAACCTGTGATCCTCCTGTCTCAGCCTCCCAAGTACTGGGATTACAAGTGTGCACCACCACACTGGACATATTTCATTGTTTTATATTAAATTTGGGCCTCCTGTTTGCCAGGTTCTATGCTGTGTGCTGAGCATATAAAAATGAATGAAACCTGAGCCCTGCCTGACAGTGGAAGAGAGACATGAAAACCAAGGCTTGCATTACAGTGTGGTGAGCATGGGTTGACATACCTGCAATATATGGCCAGCACCTAGGGACAGCCGCGCCACCATGTGGGTGTAGGGGGCGCAGAGTGAAGGAAGGCTTTATATAAGGAGGAAGTGAGCTTGAGCATGTCTGAAAGAACAGAAGGTCCCCAAGGTGACAGGAGGATGAGGACTTTTCCAGGCAAAAGGAGAAGCCTGTACAAAGGCAAAGGGCATATGTGGGAGTCTTCTGGGCATCTACCCATCAAGAGGAGACCCCTGAGAAGGCTAGAGAGTGGGACCACATCTACAGAATGCTTTGCACAGTAAGCTGATACCAGGCTGCCTGGGCTCATGACGTCTTCTCCAGCATCTTCTCCCCGACCTGCAATCTCTGAGAATCTCCGACTCCTCTGTTTCACCATCTTCCTCTGTCACATCACGGTAGCCTGTGCTTCTAACTTTTCAAGTCACGAAAAGACCTCGGGATCTATCAGTAAGACCAGACGAACAGTAGTACGTGATCCATGGTGGTGGTGTCTTTTTAGACTTACCAAAGAGCCTCCTCGAAGGAGCAAGGATCAAAATTCCAAGGTAGAGTTGATTAATATGCGTATTAGCCATGCCTCTGGTACCTCCTCCTCTGAAGCTGTTTGACTATTTTGCTATTTGTTAGCATTTATGCACACACTTAATTGGTTATGCCATGCTACTTTTTTTTTTACCTTTTCATCTCTTTATTGGGGGGGAATTAATTCTTTTTTATGTGCTTTTATTGGTGCATTATAGTCTCACATCACAATGGACATCAATTTGACATTAACATATATGCACACATCTTTTGTTGTCCTCCCCCTCCCCCCTCTCCCTCCCCCCTCCATCCAGTACAGAGTACTGAACTTGACGTTGGTATATTTTCATATGTACACATGGTCAATGGTAGTAATTCCTTTAATGAACTTCATTCTTCCCCTTCTCCTTCCCTTAGACCACTTCCCTGGCTCCACTGAGGCTTCTCCACCATTGTACAGAGTCCCTTTTGTATCCCCACTACTCCCTAGCTTGCACATGTTAGAGAAAACATATGACCCTTCTCCTTCTGTGATTGGCTAATCTCACTTAACATAATGTTCTCCAGGTCCTTCCATTTTCTTGTAAATGATATTTTGTTCTTCTTTATTGCTGAATAGAATTCCATTGTGTGTATTTCCCATAATCTTGTAATCCATTCGTCTGTTGATGGACACCTAGGTTGGTTCCATAATTTGGCTATTGTGAATTGTGCTGCTATGAACATGGGTATGCATATATTACTGTAGTTTTCTGGTTTCAATCCCTTTGGGATGATACCCAGTAGTGGTATAGCCGGATCATATGGTGGATCTATTCCCAGTTTTCTGAGGAGTCTCCACACTGATCTACATAGTGGTTGAACTAGTTTGCACTCCCACCAACAGTGCAGAAGAGTTCCTACTTCCCCAAATTCTCGCCAACATTTATTGTTGTTTGACTTCTTAATGATTGCCATTCTGATTGGGGTTAGATGAAATCTCAGAGTAGTTTTGATTTGCATCTCCCTGATTGCTAATGATGTTGAACATTTTTTCATGTATCTATTGGCTATTTGTATCTCTTCTTTCATGAAGTGTCTATTCAATTTGGTTGCCCACTTCTTGATAGGGTTATTTGTTTTTTTTTAGTGTAGTCTTTTAAGTTCTCTGTATATCCAAGATATTAGTCCTCTGTCAGAGGGATAGCTGGCAAAGATCTTCTCCCATTCCATAGGCTTTCTCTTTAGACTCTTGATGGTTTCCTTTGATGTGCAAAAACTTTTTAGTTTAATGCTATCCCACCTATTAATTCTTGTTTTAGTTTCCTGGGCTTTAGGGGTCTTGTTGAGGAAGTTTCTATCTGTGCCTATATGTTGGAGAGTTGAACCTATGCCCTCTTCTAGTAATTTCACAGTCTCTGGTCTAACTTCCAGGTCTTTGATCCATCTCGAGTTGACTCTTGTGCAGGGTGAGAGGTAAGGATTTAGTTCCATTTTTTTACAGATAGATAACCAGTCTTCCCAACACCATTTGTTGTAAAGACTGTTCTTTCTTCAATGTATGTGTTTGGCACCTTTGTCAAAAATCAATTGGCTATAAGTTTGTGGATTTGTTTCTGTATCTTCTACTCTGTTCCATTGGTCTATATGTCTGTTTTGTGCCAATACCATGCTGATTTTATTACTATAGCTCTGTAGTATAGTTTGAAGTGAGGGATTGTGATGCTTCCTGCATGGTTCTTATTGATGAGAATTGCTTTGGCTATTCTGGGTCTTTTGTTTCTCCATATGAAATTAATGACTGATTTTTCCAGATCTGTGAAAAATGATATTGGTATTTTGATAGGGATTGCATTGACTCTGTAGATCACTTTTGGTAGAATGGCCATCTTGATAATATTTACTCTGCCTATCCAAGAGCAAGGGAGATCTTTCCATCTTCTAAGAGCTTCAATTTCTTCAGTGTTCTATTATTTTCATTGTAGAGGTCTTTTACCTCTTTGGTTAGGTTTATTCCTAGGCATTTGATTGGTTTTGAAGTTATTGATTGTGAATGGAATTGTTTTCTGGATTTCTTTCTCAGTGGATTCATGGTTGGAATATATGAAAGCTACTGATTTTTTTAGGTTGATCTTGTGTCCCGCTGCTTTGCTGAATTAATCAGTTCTAGTAGACTTTTGGTTGATTTTTTTGGGTCTTTTAGATATAGGATCATATCATCTGCAAATAGAGATAATTTTAGGAGAGAATCAACCCAAATTACTAAAATCAGAAATGAAAAAGGAGACATCACTACAGATAGTGGATAAATCCAGAGGATCATCAGAAACTACTTTGAAAACTTATATTCCAATAAACTGGAAAACATGGAAGAAATTGACAGATTTCTAGACACATACAGCCTACCTAAATTGAACCGAGAGGATATAGAAAACCTGAATCAACCAATAGCAAGCACAGAGATAGAAACAGCAATAAAAAGTCTGCCATCAAAGAAAAGCCCAGGGCCAGACAGTTTTCCAGCTGAATTCTACAAAACCTTTACAGAAGAACTATACCCAATACTTCACAAGTTATTCCGTGAAATTGAAAGAGATGGAATTCTTCCAAATTCCTTCTATGAGGCCAGCATCATATTAGTACCAAAGCCAAATAAAGATACCTCAAGAAAATAAAACTACAGACCAATATCATTGATGAACATAGATGCAAAAATTCTAAACAAAATACTAGCCACACGCATTCAAAATCATATCAAGAAAATTGTACACCACGACCAAGTTGGATTCATCCCAGGAAAGCAAGGCTGGTTCAACATACGAAAAACAATACATGTTATTCACCACATAAACCGAACTAAAAACAAGAATCACATGATCATTTCAATAGGTGCTGGAAAAGCATTTGACAAAATCCAACACCCATTCATGTTAAAAATTCTACAGAAAATCAGAATAGAAGGAACATACCTCAACATCATTAAGTCAATATATAAAAAACCCAAAGCCAACATCATATTGAATGGGGAAAAATTGCGGGAATTCCCCTTAAAATCAGGACCAAGACAAGGATGCCCACTATCACCATTCCTTTTCAATATAGTCCTCGAGACACTTGTCAGAGCAATAAGACAAAAGAAGGATATCAAAGGAATTAAAATAGGAAAAGAAGAACTAATTCTTTTTTAAATATACTTTTATTGGTGCATTGTAGTCTCACATCATAATGAAGTTCAGAGTGATAGGGACATATATGCACACAGCACTTGGTGAGCTTCCCCATGCTACTCTTTGAGCTGCAACTTCTTGCGGATAAAAGTTACAAAAAAGAGGTGCAGTAATATTTGGGAATAACCTGTGGACTTTCTTAGTTGGATCTATTTCACAGAAAATCAAGGTTTTATTTTATAGAAAATTAACACTTGTCAAAATGTCCTTTTACAACATTGTTTGCTGAAAAGCATTTCTAACAAGTATCTTCAATTGTTGGATGGTTACCATCTTGATGATTTCTTGAGTAGTAAGAGAATCCCCTCTGGTGAGTAATCTGCTATTTTAATGTTATTTGCAAGGAGAACTATCTTTATAAGATAACTATATTATGGCTAAAGATCTATCTCAGGCTAAAGTCCTTGAACAAAGAACAGTTGTAAGTATGTCTTTGTTTCAAGTTTTCTGGTGAAAAAACTCACTGGGGAAGCTTATGTAGATAGCCTTGATTGATAACTGTCCTATGAAAATATTTTCAAAAAGTTGAGCTCATTAGGTAATACAAAGTACATTTTTTAAAAATCCATATTGGTAAAAGTGATAAATATTCACTCAGTAAGTCTTTACTAAGTTGCTTCATCTGTACAGAAACTGTCAGATATAAATGTTTGACACATCATTTTTAAAAAGAAAGAATGACTATAATTACCTAGAGGAAACTGAGAGTGATTACCATTCACAAAGATAAAATAATATAATAATAATAATAAGTTCCTGTATATTTAACAATCACTAAATACCAGGTACATACTAAGCATTCAATTTATACATTATCTTGTTTAATCCTCTTGGTAACTCCTTGAGGTAGGTTCATTATCTCTCTTCTTATAAGAATCTGAGTGTGAGAGAAAAAGACATTTGTCAGTTTACACAGAGCAAGGTATTAAACTCAGAAATATCTAATTCCAAAGGTTTATCTCTTAACCATCACCTCTCCATTGTCTTAGGTAACATGTTCACTAATAGGAGAGCTACTCAGGACCAGTTCTTTACAGGTTCTTATCCCTGGTTGGTAGCATGGTAACATATCACTTCACAGTCTGCAATTTGTTTTGTTTTGTTTTGTTTTGTTTTGTTTTGTTTTGTTTTGTTTTGTTTTGGGGGAACTGGGGATTGAATCCAAGAATGTTCTACCTCTGAGCTACACTGCCAGCCCTTTCTATTTTTTATTTTGAAACAGGGTTTTGCTAAGGGCCAACAAGTTGCTGAGGGCCTCACAGAGTTGCTGAGGCTGGCCTCCAACCTATGATCTTCCTGCTCAGCCTCCCAAGTACTGGGATTACAGATACATGCCACCACTCCCAGCTTGCAAAATGTTTTTATATATATGCTAGAACTCGCAATCTCTAACAGGCCTTGTGGTGTCACTAAGTCCCCTATTTTACTCTTCTTATTATCAGTATTATTATTATTTTCAGTGTTGGAGATGGAACCCAGGGCCTCCTGCGTGCTAGGTAAGTGCTCTACCACTGAGCTACATTCCCAAATTCTAATTCTCCCATTTTAGAGCTGAGTCAACTGAAGCTTAAAGAAATTAAGGGACTTCCCTAAATCACACCACTACACTGAGGTAGAATGAAGAGCAGAAGTCAAGTTTCCTAACTTCAGATCTTCTGCTATTATGACTACACCACTTTTTACACCAAAGAGGTAGGAAGAAAGAGAAGTGCTAGAAGGTTCGCCCTAAATGAACACATATACACATGCTCAACAAATAAGGAGCACTACTATATCTCTTTGTGCCAATAAAATAATAATTCAAATGAAAATACATCAAATTGAACTTTTTAAATAACTTAGGAGCAGTTAAAACTGTTAACATGCCTAATAACAGAGGAAAAAAGAACCCTGTTTATAAATCCTCATGACATGTTATATTTGTCCTGACTATAAAGTATTTTTTTTAGTTTTTCTATGTAATAACCTTTGGGAAATTATAGATAATGATTTTATTTTTTTTTTTCACTGTAGGAGGAAAAAAGAGTAATTCTTTATCTACCTGTTTTAATCTGAAAAAAGGGGGAAATTTTCTGAAATGAATTGCTAATGACACCTCTGAGAAGAAAATGAACCAAGACGAGAACTTTGGGTCTTGTTAGTTCCTGAAGTTGAAATTTTTTAATTTAAAATGGAGAGGAAAGAGTAAAAATCTACCCCTCTGAAGGGCGTTTAGGGGATAATATCACCCAAAGGTCTGTGCCAACAACAGCCTATACACAGCACGAAGAGCAACAAATTCCACTTCTGTGGTTTTTATCTGGAGAAGAAAACAAGTCAAAAGGGAAAATTCTCAAGAAGGTTCGAATTTATTCTCCAACCTCAGAGCCTAGTTCATGTTTGCCTGTGTGGTTTTACTGCTTAGTTTACATATGCAAATTAGCACTGGAGATCCTAAAAGCCAATACATATATAAAAAAATCTTTTGTTTCTGGTGTTGTTGAACTAAAATGTTCTTTCCTTAATATGTGATTATTTAGTTCCTCACAAATTCAAGGTGTGTGAAGAGAGAGGGGAGTTTCTTTCAAAGAACTTCCTATCCTTCCTAGCTGGGCATGGTGGCACATGCTTGTAATCCCAGTACTTGGGAGGCTGAGACAGGAGGATCATAGGTTCAAAACCAGTCTCAGCAATTAGCAAGGCCCTCAGCAACTTAGTGAGACCCTATTTCAAAATAAAAAATAAAATAGGGCTTGGGGGTGAAGTTTGGAGTTAGACTGTCTCTGGGTTCAAACCCTGGTACCACAAAAAGGAAAGAAAGAAAAAGAAAGAGAGAGAGAAAGGAAGAAAGGAAGGAATTTCCTGAAGTTACCACATTTTATTTTTATTTTTTCAAACTGTGAATTATAAATTTATTTATATATTTTTAGTTTTTTAATTTATACTTTTATTGGTGCATTATAGTCTCACATCGTAATGTAGTTCATAGTGATAGTGACATACATGCACACAGCACTTGGTGAGTCCCCCCCACGCCCTCCCCTCTCTCCCTTCCCCATTCAGGATATGGAGATTCTATTGGTGTTCTCACATTTGTACATAATGTCAATGGAAGTGATTCCTTCATTGATTCTCCCTCTCCCCCACCCCCACCTCAACCCCGACAGTCCCCTAGACCACTCCCTGGCTCTACTGGTGTTTCTCCTCCATTATCTGAAGTCCCCCTGGTATGCGGATTACTTTTGTCAATGATGGCTAGTCAGGGGCTTCTAAAAGCAAAGAAACATAAAGGTGACTTTCAATTAATCAACAGGGAACTTGTCAAATATACACACACACGCATAGCCAGAATACCATGGAGTTGTTTTCTGTGGTTACTCTTTTATAGGGGAAAAATAATATAACAATTTACATTTTAAATCACTGGGATTTAACAGTGACCTTTACTACAGTAAAATCCAGTTTGGAGTGGTGTGGGGGGTCTTGCTATCACATTCTCTCAGGAATAACTTTTTACAGTTATAGCTAGATAAATATGATTTCTCAGTAAGGTAAAATCTACTCCTCTATCCTGGCATCTGTATTACATATTACTGTAAAATTATATTGAAGTTAAATTGAAGTAGAAGAAGACCAATTGTCTAACCAAAGAAAACATTCACAAATCTAATAGTTTAAGAAAGGATATGAGAAACGTAAGGTATAAAATGTGTATTTTGCTAAAGTCATGTAACAGAATGATTGAGGAATGAGCAAGTAAATTGCCTAGAAGGGAATTCCAAGTTGGGTAGAATCTCCTCACTGTCCTGGCATAACCACATGAACCACTTATAAATATACCATGTACATTAGCATTTGAACTTTATCTAATACCTTTCAACACTTCAGAGGCCGCTGACAATCAAACTAGTTTTAAGAATACATCAGCCCTTTTTTTCCTGGCCAGCTTAGTAAGGTTTTTGTAATTTTGTCCTTGATAGCAGCCACAGTGTAACGTCAGTTTGAAACAAGAAAAATCTTCGAATGCTTTTGTTTACTTCTTGAAACACACACCAGCTCCAAGTCTGTGTTTTCAGTTAAGTTTGCTCATGCCCAATTATTTGATCTTAGCATCTTTTTAAATTTTATAGATGAAAAATTTCCTCTGGATTTAATATTGTCAAAAAAGTTTACATGGTATGTGAGGATTTACAAGGTTGTTGCCCAAGTTGGAAAGTACTATTTACAAATCCCTAAAATTTACCATTCCGGACATTTTTAAAAAATTAAAAAGTTGGAAAAAAACAAAAAGTACCAATTTTCCCACTTTAAATATTTTGAATGAATCTAATTTTTAAACAAATTTTTAAAAACCAAACCAGGTCTCTTTGGCTGAACCTCACCTGACCACCTACTCTGGGTAGATGTAATGAGTTGAGGTATTGGGGTTCAACATCTGGCAGGGACTTGTGAATTACAATTTTCTTTTACAACTGAAAACCATATCCTGGTCAGGTCTCAGTGGGGTTTAATGCTGTCAGAGCACACAAGGTTTGTTTTGATCTGTTATGGAGTAACACACATAGCTTTCACTTCACACTAATAACATCCCCGTGTCTGGTATATACACCCATCCAGAGGCTACTAATTAAAGGTTGGAATTAACCAAACACAGTTTCACTACAAAACATGTGAAACTTATTAAAACTTAAAAGTAACTGCTGATTCCCAATACAGGCAAAACTAAAGAATGTGGGAGTCTTACAAGGTTACTTCGGCACAACATTTTAAAGCACATTCAAGATGCTTTGTGTCTGCCTATTTAGTATGCAATGTGCTAACATAATAGAAAAATGTGCTAAACTTTTAAGATTACCGAAACCAAGAGATGAAAAGGGTTTAAGAAGGAAGCAGCCCATTTCCTTTGCCAGGGTTAACTTCCACTCTGAGTCTTTGGTCTAATTGATGCTTATGTGTGTCGTCCTTAGACCAAAAACCTTACCATTTTCCCACCAGAAAACCATTGGTTGATTTTGAAATGAAAGGGAGGACTGGGACAAGGGGAAGGTGGCAAAAAGGAGGTGAATTTCAGTAGCTATGTTGTAGAATTCAATCTAAGACTGCAGCTTTATTTAAAAAAATTATCCACATGTAATATACACTCCATATGGAAGAATCCATATTTCATGAGTATGCTGTTTGCTGAATTTTCACCAACTGAATCTATCCATTTAACCAGCCCCTAGACTAAGAAACAACATTATCAGCACACTTACATTTTTTAACTTAGCAATATATCTCCACTCGCAGTGGACATTAGATCTTTCTCTATGTCATGCTGTGAAAGAATAGTGAATCCCTGTATCTGGAAATTGATAATGACAAGAGAAGTGTTGAGCCCTTTCTGCTTGTGGATTGTTTTGTTGTTTTGTTTTGTCGTTACTGGGGATTGAACCCAGGGACATTCTACCTCTGAGCTACACCCCCAGCCCTTTTTATTATATTAGGTAGATAGATGATGCATAGATAGATAGATAGATAGATAGATATTTTAATTTGAAACAGGGTCTTGCTAAGTTGCTGAGGCTAGCCTCGAACCAGCGATCTTCCTGTCTCAGCCTCCCAAGTACTGGGATTACAGGCATGTGCCACCACGCCTAGCTGCTTGTGGTTTTGACAGGGTTACTAGGTATCAACATGGTATGTGTGACACAAGCTATTCCAGCTGGATTCGAGAAAGGCAGAGAAGAGGGGCAAATACTTCAGTTTAAGCTTTCCTTGGAAATGAAAACGAAAACTACACTGAGCTTCCATCTAACTCCAGTTAGAATGGCAATCGTCAAAAATATAAACAATAATAAATTCTAATGAGGACGTGGGGGAAAGCTAACACTATTGGTGGGATTGTAAATTAGTACAAAACCACCATGGAGATCAGTATTCAGGTTCCTCAAAGACTACAAATGGAACCACCATATGACCCAGCTATATCATTTCTTGGTATCTTTCCAAAAGAACTGAAGTCAGAATACTATAGTGATACATGCATATCCATGTTTATAGCAGCACAATTCACAATAGTCAAATCATGGAACCAGCCTAGGTGTCCATCAACAGATGAATGGATAAAAAAAAACGGGGCATATACACACAATGGAGTTTTATTCAGTTATAAAGAACAAAATTATGTGGTTAGGAGGAAAATGGATGGAGCTAGAGTATATTGTGCTAAGTGAGATCAGCCGGCCTCAGAAAATCAAGGGTTAATGTTTTCTCTCATATATGAAAGTTAGAGAGAAACTAGGAAAGGAGACTTCATGAAAATGAGGCGAGGGACCAGCAAAGTAGTGGGAGGTGGTTGAGGGGGAGAGGATGGGAGGGAAAAGGGAGATTTGGGAAAGGAAACAGAACAAATAATGTTATGTGTATATATGAATGTATCACTATCAATCTCACTAGCATGTACAGAGGGGGAAACATACCAGGGGATGCTGTGTGCATGTATGAATGTATTCCTTTAAATCTCACTGCAATGTATAATTACAATGCACCAATGAAAAAAAAAAAAACAGCGCTTTCCCTAGGAGTTGCTCTCAAAATTGTGGTTTATAAAAGTTGTGAATGCACTATGGTTTGAGGGCTAAGATCCCAGGATGCAAATTACTTAATCTCTCTGAACCTCAGTGGATGCATCATCGAGATCACATGAGATCCCCTACAGTTGTACATGGAAAATGCTGAGCACAAAGTAGTCATAAAAAATGGCACTGATTATTATTATGACAATGGCCAAAAAGCTGACTCATCCATTGGAGGAGAGACTTCCTGGTTTTCTCCTCTGTTGAATATTAGTTAATTTCTCCTCATGTGGATTTCATTATCTGTCTGCTAGCCTATTAGAACCAATATAACACTAAGGATTAATGCCCTCTGTTGGTGGAAGAATCAGTAATTCATCCCTTCTCTCTTCTGGATATGCATAATCTGAGAACTTTACACAAATACTTCCTAACATTTATTCTACACTGTAATTCCAAACTTCGGTGTGCATAAATGCTGCCTCGATTTCTGTTGCTCCGTATCTGAATATTCTGTTTTAGGAGATCTGGGGTCCGTCCAGGAATCTTCATGCTTTCCCACAATAACTGCATGTAACTGCGCCCAGGTGACTCTTGTATAGGTGGTTAGCGGGCCACCCTTTCCAAAATGTAGACCCTCAAGAGTGTCAGGACTTTGGAGATTATAAAGAGCATCTGTTAAAACAGAGGAATGTTCAATTTCCAAACATTAGAAGAATTTCCCAAGGAATAAAAAAATTCTCCAAACATGTGGATTGCTGGTCTTCATTTCAGATAGATCATTAGCATATCATTAAAAGTCCTAAGTGTAAATGAGATGCTAATGAAATGGTTGAGTCAAACCACTGCAGTTTTAAAATTCATGGAAGTAAAATAACTGAGCTTTCTGCTAATGTATAAATGTAACATTTTTCTCTTATGGTTTCCTATTGAGCATATATCTTGGCATCTGACATTCTCTATTTTTTAGCACTTTTAGTTTTTTTTTCTTCTATAAACATGTTCAAGCTGGGTATGGTGGAGCACACCTATAATCCCAATACTTGGGAGGCTGAGGCAGGAGGATTGCAGGTTGGAGATCAGCCTCAGCAACCTAGAGAGACCCTGTTTCAAAACAAAAAATAAGAGCCGGGCGTGGTGGCGCAAGCTTGTAATCCCAGTACTTTGGGAGGCGGAGACCGGAGGATCTGGGTTCGAGGCCAGCCTCAGCGTCCTCTCTCTCTCTCTCTCTCTCCCCGTCTCTCTCTCCCCATCTCTCTCTCTCTCTCTCTCTCTCTCTCTCTCTCTCTCTACCTAGTGAGGCCCTCCACGACTTCGTGAGACCTGGTTTCAAAATAAAGTATAAAAAATAGGGCCGGGGGTGTAACACCGAGGTAGAACGTCCCTGGGTTCAATCCCCAGTACCGCAAAAAAACCTATAAAAAATAAATAAATAAAATAAAATAGGACTGGGGGTGTAGCTCGGAGGTAGAATGCCCCTGGGTTCAATCCCCAGTACCACTAAATAAATAAATTAGTTAATTAATTAAAAATAAGCTCATCAGCATCATATCCCAGTCATTTTTGTAAACAAAATTTATTTGCATATATACTCATAGTGAGATGCATATATACATAAATACACATGTATATATATATAATATATGTGTGTGTACGTCTATAGTCACTGAGATAAGCATAATGCTTTGCTGAATAACTCTTCCTGGCCTTCACATTTTCCTCCATTTCCCCATTTTCCATTGTCATCATTATCACCTCATTCTGTAAATATTTTATTATGCCCATATTTGCTCTCTATATATTCCTTAACTAAATTCAGTTATAGATGTTTCATGAAAACAATTTGATATTCCTGGGTAAGACTGACATCCAAATTATAACTTTGGTTTTCTTCAGCTGAGCTTCATAAACATTTATGAAGGACCTACTATGTGCCAGCTTCTTTTAGGCCGGGTTGATGATTTTTCACAATCAACAAGGGAATGGAAACCACACCGTGGTGAAGCACAAGTTGCAATGAGGGTGAGGTCTCTCCAGCGACACGCGGCAGTTCATCTGAACTGTGGAGCCATAGATCACTTGGCCCCTACAACTTTCAGTTTGCCTTTATGGAAAAGATCAGTTTGAGATCCCTTCCTCAATAGTCTTCCCACAGGTTCCTGCCCAGAGAGCGAGTTGTCGGAAACTCTTCCCTTACACAGTTCTAGCCTGCCCAACTCTGGCCCATGACTGGACATCCTCAGATATGCCTGCCTGTCTAAGAGGACCAGAGTCCATTCATTTCTGAGAAAGCACCTGCTGAAGGAAGGAAGGTCTGGGGGCTGAATGAAAATAGGCCGACGTCATTGTTTGTCTTGAGGAAAAGTTTGATGATTAACTATAATTTTTTTATTTCCTCCAGATGTTCCATAATTAAAATGGTACATTCATAATTGGAAAAGGTAACTTAAAAAAAGAAAAATGAGGAATAATGTATATTAAATTGTGTTGCCCTATTAAAAATACGGTTTAGAGTCACTATCGTTGGTGCTATTATCAGATATTCTTATTTCTATTTTAAACTCAAATGCATATTAAGTTCAGTGATGTAGCTGATTTGAAAAAGGACCCTCAACAGAATGCACAGTTGCTTTTTTTCTTCTTAGATGTCAAAATTTCAGGCATGAGTAAGATTGAAGATGGTTTTGTTTTCTTCTCCCCCCCCCACATTTCCTAAAGTGAGCATGAATAACTTTTATAATTAGAAACATACCAATAAGTTATTATTTGGAAAGAAGATTTTAGACTCACTGAAGCCTACGGATATTTCTGTTTTACTCTAATTTATTTCTACACTTCAGGAATTTGCCTAACTTCTTTGTTGTGGTGAACAACTTCTTAAAATAATTTTGAATGAATTCGTTTTCATGATTTTATAATTAGGTATCTTGTAAATCTTCTTGATTTCTAAGTGTATTTGGTGTTGGGATGAATCAAATCCAGGCAACTACACAATTAACGAAATTCAGTCTCATCTGGATGTGGCCTTTTAGATAAGCAAGCATCAAATTTATAATGTGGGACTTATGAAAATATCTCGTTACCTAGGATTATCATAATCCAGTAAATGACAAATTTTAAAATTTGTAGATTCATTGTAAGACCACAGACAAGGCTAAAATAAGGAGCCTATATTTATTGTGACCAGGTGTTCCTAGCCTACTATCTTTAATAGCAGAGACCACATTGCTCTGTCCCCAGAGCTCTGTTCAGGAAGGCATAAAAGGTATGAATGTTTAAGAGGGCCTGGTAAAATCTTCACCTTAACTGCTCAAAGTGTACCCCATTCTAGGGGTAGAACTTAGCAGCTTCCAACTAAAGGTGAGAAGTGCTGAGGTTTCTAAAAACAGATGTTGAAGGCAGTAAACTCAGTCTATGTCTAACACATCATCCCATTGGACCAAACAGGAGTTTGAGAAATTGAACTCATTAAAACAAACAAACGTGGAAAGACAAATGATAGAACTGGCTCAGTCTGAGTCGACTCATGGTAGAATTTTTAGGTTCCCACCGAAAGACAGTCTTTAACATTGAAAACACAATGTAAGGCATGCAGTACTTTAAAATAATCCTAATCAGAAAAAGGAGAGAGATACACACATTGCTCTGTTTTATTTTATAGGATCCATAATTTTGTAAGGTCAAAAGATTTTATGTTATAAATACAACAAAGGATAATTTTCTTCTTCATGAAAAATGCCTTCTTAATGTTTTATTCCATTAACAACTTTTTCTATAAAGGTTGAAGCAAGCCTTAAATATTTATTACTTCAGCTGGGCATAGTGGTGCATGCCTGTAATCCCAGTACGTGGGAGGCTGAGACAGAAAGATCGCAGGTTCAAGACCAGCCTCAGCAACTTAGCAAAACTCTCAGTGAACTAGCAAGAACCTGTTTCAAAATAAAAAATGGCTGTAGATGTAGCTCAGAGGTAGAATGTCCCTAGATTCAATCCCCAGTACCAAATAAAAATAAATAATATATATTATATATATAATTATAAGTATATAAATGATATATAATTATATATATAATTATAATCACACACACACACACACACACACACACACACACATATATATATATATATATATATATATATGGTTTATTACTTCAATCAGCAAAAGGGGCATATGAGCAGAGTGTTTCCCCAACACGAAAACCCAGAGCCACTGGTTGCCTTGTGAGGTTCTCTAGTGACTGGCACGGTCCTTGGGGTGGAGTTAACACTCCCTGTAGTCTGTTTCTCTTAGACTTGGATGGCAATGGTAATAAGGCATCCTGGTTAAGGATGCTTTATACTTATCAACTTGTGACCTTAGGTGACTTATTTCAGTTCTTCTTACCTCTATTTCTTTGCCTGTAGATGAGTATACTACTAGTACTGTATCATAAAGTTGTATAAGGTATCGATGAAGTCAATGCATGCAAAGCTTGTAAAGCAACGCCTGATACAGAGAGTTGTCTATAAGCATTAACTACATGCATAAATGTAGTCAGTGTGAAGGTACAAACGAGAAAAAAAAATCAAGATAGAAAAAAACAATTGCCTAGTGTAGAGAAAGTGGTTTCAGAAAAAAATGACAAATTAAATGTGTGATTTGGGAGTTTTATTTTCTCTTCCATCTGGGTGTAAGTCTCCAGGAAATTTGGATGGAGACTTCTACTCTATCTTCCAAACTTTCCCATAAACAAAAACAATCTCCCACAAAGCTGAGATAGTATTTTTCAAGCAAACAGTAGACACTTGTGAAACATTTTCACCTCCAAAAGTAATGGCCGAAACTCGTTCTCAATTTCACTTAGAATCCATTGTGTTAAGAAGTGAACCTCTTGGGGATCGAACATCAATTGCGTCCCTATGTCCGAAATAGTTTTTAATCAGAGAGCGCCAGTGGGAAATGGCACAGAAGAATAAGGAGGCTGTCTAACGAATGGGGAGCACAATGACAAGAGTCTAACTCAAAAGATTTCTCAGAGACCTTTCCAACAGTCATTACAGCAGTCAAAAGAAGGGGAAGGTAACAGTGGATTATTACCTTTCACTCAACACTTCTCCTTCTGCCAAGAATTTTTTAAATGTCACAGGAATATAATTCACATGCTTCACAGATTGTGAACAATTTTTCTATAAACCTTCAACCATGTATCCAGCAGCACCCAAGCTCAATATAATCTGAGCATGACAGCAAATGGCCAACACGCCATCCGTCCTGCCGCTCCAATGCCCCGGGGTAAGGAGGCGAGGAGTCCATGCGCCACTTGCCTGCAGAGGCAGAAAAACAAATGCTGCTGGGAGGGGTAGGATGTGAACATGTTGCAGCTCCGCCAAAGCCTTGGAAGAGCTGGGAGCCATCGCGCAGAGAGTACAGAGAGAAACTCTCGCTGATGGTCGTTTTATCAACTTGGCTGATGATAGAAAGGGAACTGGACTACTGAGTACTACAGTGCCAATCATTCGCAAGCCATGAACTCATGGAGAACCAGGTGCATCTCTTTTAAATCTCTGGATGACAAGAGTTCAACATTTAAAAATAACAATGAGCCAGGAGCAGTGGTACATACCTATAATCCCAGTACTTGGGAGACTGAGACAGGAGGGTCGCAGGTTCCAGGACAGCCTCAGCAACTTAGTGAGGCTCTCAGCAACTTAGTGAGACCCTGTTTCTAAATTTAAAAAATAAAATAAAATAGGGTTGGGGGTGTAGCTCAGAGGTAGAATGCCCCTGGGTTCAATCCCCAGCAACACACACACACACGCACACACACACACACACACACACACACACACACATAGATGATCACTCACATTGTTGAGAACCTACTGTATTCTAGGCAGTATGCTAAAGGTTTTACTACAAGTAGTACATCCTTTAATTCTAAGAACTCTATGTTACATTTAATGAAACTGAGGCTCACAGTGGCTGTTTTACCCAGTGTCACCCATTGACAATTGTAGCATTACATCATCAATACTCAAGATGTGAATAAATAAGTAAATGCATTTTAAATTAGGAGTTTAGTTCCCCGACACACAAATGCACTAGGTATTCATATATTTCTAGAACAGAAGGGAAAGGGCACCACCATAAGAGGGGTGAGGAGGGTCTTGGAAAATCACTGGGATGGACGAACAAAATGGAGAAGCATTAATTGCACACCGCAGTTTGAAATGGTGATCACCACACACCCCCTCCCATGATCTTTTTTTCTGTTGTTGAATTTCCCATGAATATGTGTAAGCTGGCTTTTAACTGTTCTGAATAAATAACATTATGATTGCTGTTTTGTTTGAAGCTGGCAGCTTATTGGTGTCCAAAAAAATTGTAGCAGCCACCTAATAGTAACTCAAACACTCACTGGCTCATTCATTTTACAGATATTCATGGACTATCTATCCCTGGGTAGATGGTGGTGAACAAGACAGGGTCGTGCTTTCAGTATCTTACAGCCTAGCATGGAAGCCTAAGGGTAAACTGAAAACTAACCACTGCTCAGGAGTTAAAAAGTAAAATTGAGACGATGTTGTCAAGGAGAGAAACATCACATGAGAAGTGTAAGTGGTACCAGCCCCTCTTGGAAGACCTCACTGGCCTCCTGAGACCTGAATGGAAAGCAAATGGAAGTTTGCTGGGGAAGTAGAGGGGTTGGGGGGCGAGACAGAGTGAGATAGGGAAACTGTTGTAGGCAGGAGAACCGCATGTGCAAATACCCCCGAAGCAGGAAGGCGCTGAATGCAGTATGGACGTTCGTTTCAACTATTAAGTAACCAACTCTTCATCAGTTGGCTATAGGGTAGTATCTTCTAGAAACTGCCATGTAAGCACAAGAAAATAAGCTGCTGAGCACTAGAAATAAGCTGAGCACTAGAAAATGAGATACTGCAAGCCAGACCAAAAATAGTATTCAAACCCTGAGCAGTCACACCATTGGCTGGGCTCTAGGAAATTCTTTGGAATTATAGCTCTGGGCGCAACCTCTGAAATGGTCATAAGTCCACCATGAAGACCCTCTGGACTCTCTCAGGACCTGCCTGCTTGCTCTGCCACCATACAGAATGAGAGGGCTGAGGGAGATGGGAAAAAGAGAAAGAATCCTACAGTCTCTGCCATGAAAACAAATGTCTTCCAAAATATTCATGTGATAATTACTCAGGTCTCC
The DNA here is from genome assembly GCA_004027185.1 of Glis glis. NCBI lineage: Eukaryota > Metazoa > Chordata > Mammalia > Rodentia > Gliridae > Glis > Glis glis. The sequence continues at coordinate 26,664 of PVJS01002815.1, forward strand.
CAGAAAAGCAAAACAGGGTAGTGGCTCTCTGCGTCTCCATTTTCTCCCCCCACACACTTCCTTCCCTGAATGCCTCCACCCACCTCTAACTTGGACTTCTGCATCTGCCAAAATAAACAGAGATGTGGCTTAAGAAGAAAAAAGAAGAGGAAAGGTGGGGTGGGGGAGAATAGGGGAGAATAAATCCCTCCAGGACTTCATGCACTTTGGGATTCACGGAGCAAAATTATCTGCATGCCAACCTGGCTCCTGTAGCTTTTCAAAGCACACAGCTTGGCCCAGCTTAAGTGGCATAAAAAGCATCCCTGCTCAGTGATTGCGTTCAAGGTGTGTGGTCCAGAAAATCAATCCATTTGGAGGACAAAGCCCACACCTCTTCTTTGCAAGTTCATTGGGTTTCCTCACTTATTCTTTTCTCCAGGTAATGCCTGCAACCTAAGTAGGATCAGGAAAGTAAGCAGTCCTTGATAAAGCACAGGAAACTCAAGAGCGGGGAGGTGGTGGGAGGTGCAGGAGAGGGCAGAGGTCATGGGGAAGCCCCCATCCCCCTGGGACTTGAGGAACAGTCTGATGAGAGCCTTCTGTGGCTTAATGCACTTTCGAGGCCCGCGCCACACAGCACCGAGCCGAGGATTACTAAATTTTTCCTTGGAAGTGATGATAAAACTGAATCATAGGCTACTCAGCAAATTTTCCCTGATTTTGAATCCCTAGAGACTACTCTGATAAACCGGTCCCAATTAGACATGGATATAGAGCAAAGTGCCTCCCTGCCCGCATACGGGCTTTTCAGTAGTCTCAAGCCCCTTTTCCAGAGGCCAGACAAAGATTTAATCTTGCCAGCCTCCCCACACAGAGCCACACGCCATGTATGATTCGCTTTTAAAAGAGAATCCTGAAGAAACTGTGAACTGTTTGAGCTCATTCTTCCTTTGGAGTTTTAAGGCAATCCCATTGTCCTAATCAAACAAGAGAAGTTTTCAGTTCAGCAAAATAAATATTACCTGAAGGGGGGGAACATATAAGCGATAGGTCAAATTCTCTCTTCTTCAGATTTCCTGTCAATAGCCCTTAAAGGAGGGAAAGTTGGCTCAAGGATAATGTTTCCATTTTTTAAATATTGTCTTCCTCTTAGCTTCCACAAGAGCAAACCACTATTGCCCCACAGCAGAGAACACCATTTGTTTATAGCTGCACAATTCACAATTGCCAAACTTTGGAACCAGCCAAGGAGTCCATCGACAGACGAATGGATCACAAAACTATGGGATATGTACACAATGGAATTTTACGCAGCCATAAAGAAGAACAAAATTACATCATTTGCAGGGAAATGGAGGGCACTGGAGAACATTATGCTAAGTGAGATTAGTCAGTCACAAAGAGTGAAAAGTCGGATGTTCTCCCTAATATGTGGAAGCTAGGGAGAATGGGACTTAGAAGGAACTCCAGACAAAGAAGGAAAAAACTTTCGTTGAGCAAAGAAGGTGACCTAACTGAGGGAGACGGGAGGGGGGAAGAGGGAAATACACTAATGCACATGATGTGTATAAACAAACTTATCAGAGTCGATCACTATGCTAACCAGGGAAAGGAGGGAAGGGGGAGGGAATAGGGTGGGATTTGAGGGAGGGCTAAATGAGCAATGTGTGCATGCATGCTTCTGATACCCTGACACTTATCAAAATATATAACTACAATACACCAATAAATATAATAAATAAACAAAGAGAACACCATTTGTTTTTGGTAAACCATAGTTTGAATGGTGCGATGTATAAGAATTGTTGCAAAAGCATATCAAGGTTAGGGGCTATAGAATATTCTAGAATATTGGCCTGATGTGCATCACCCTCTTCAGTTCTATGGTGTTTCTCTCAACTTTTCTCTCTCTCTCTCTCTCCAAAATAATTCTTTTTGTCCAAATACCCTGTGCAAGGGAGGACAAAGAGGACTATGGGAAACAATCAGATGAGAAACAGGTTGATTCACTCATCCTATGACCCCGAAGAAGGCTGAAATCCAATTTCTTTCTTGCACTTCTTAAATGGAAGCATTTGCCACCGAGCGCCATTTTGGCCGCTCTCCCTGTGAATATCACACCAAGACTCGCAGAGCTTTCAAAACGGGGAACTCTGGTTCATTTTCCAAACAAGAACTTCAGCTTCTTGCCTCAACTTAGTGCCCTGTCGTTTTCCCCAAACTTTTGCTCTTTGAAGAGGTGAAGCCCTGGGCGGCGGCAACATGACTTCCACTGATAAAGTTAAGTTGGCCCTGGTGACACATGGGGCAATTTGAACTGGCAAGGAATTCGAACTAGGCAGGATAAGGAGAGGCGCTTGAAAACTAATGGCTTACTTCTGAATGCTCTGCTCCCAGGCCGTACTCCTGGGAGTATCAAACTTCTCGGACACTTAATATGCTGGTGAAAATGCACTACCCCAGCACTAGAGGGTTTGCTATATAGGGAATGAGACCAAAACATGTTCCCCGGAAGCATTGGAGAATGTGGAGGTCTATTTAAAGACAATATTTTATTGGAGTGGAGGAACAACTTTTATTTTCAAGGAGAACTTTCTTCGGCACCACAAAAATTAAGGATTTTGTAACCCCATCTTCTTTTCGCCTTTCCCGGAGGAGGAAATTGTAAAGGCTGGCCCTTGAAAAATAATATAGTAAAATCTAACTTTATTCCCCTAATCTCTTAATAATGCTGCAGCTGGCCATGATCTATTTAGCATAACACGAAAATAATGTATTTGTACCAAGCAGATTTGAAATGCTTTAAAATAGTGAAAGCTATTTACTTGATTGATTAAGTTAAAGTGTTTACATAAAAGTGTCATATTTTGACATCAGTCATACAACACCACATCTGGTACTTCTAATTAAATTGTGTGAAAAAGACTACATTTTTTATTCAGTCACAACAATATGGCTAATGGGAAGTACAAACGTATTCGTCATGCCCAGAACCCAGGATCTACAGTTATGGTATGTGGCTGCTAAAATCCCCAGATTTGGATTTTGCAAAGCTTTCATAGCCTCTAACACATGTTTTTGACTGAACAAAGACTAAGAAACCAGGCCCCACCTCTGTGAGTCAACGGTTATTATTTTTCCTATTTTGATTTAAACCTCTCTGAGCGCCATCAGTGAATGAAAATGGAATGAGAATTAGAATAAAGTTGTCTTAAGGAATTGGTGCTCAGAGCCCAGGTAAGGCGTTTTGTTTGGTTAAGCTTTATTCCTGCAGATTAGGAAATAAACTCAAGAATCTTTAATGGGTGAATAGGGGAGTCAAACCCTATTATTCATTCAGCGCGGGAGCTCATTTGTATCTTCGTTGAAGTGTGGAACTCATACGTACCTTACAAATGGCCAGCTCCTTACTGAAACACTTGATTTAAACCAACTGATATTTTTTTACCCTTCCAAAATTAAGATGAAATATTTTGCATATAGCAAATAAAGGATAAAGTGGCTTGGCTTGTTAAAGCATATTTCCTTCACTTTTAATATAGACAAATCATACTTCAAAATCCTCTTTTTATTTTTTTAAGTTAAATTATGTCCACCCCATGTGCAGATTCAATTTACTGACTAAGTACACAACCACGTCTAGCCTCTCTGGGAACCATCCATTTGCTTAAGAAGGTAGAGGAGACACCGCTGTGTTTTCTTAAAGAGATTCCTGGCATTTTTTTCCTCCTTCGTTTGGCCTTAAAGACTACCTTGAGAAATGTTGCCCAGCAGTAAAAGGAAAATGAGTTCAAGCTTCAAAATCAGGAAATTTGGGTAGTAAAATGTACGTTATAAAGTCAATGTTGAGCGAAAAAAAGAAATGGAACTCTTTTAAATGGGTTAAATGCTGGCCATGAGAAGCAAAGATCATCCGACTTCCTATAGAATTATTCCTCCTTCCTTGGGCAAATGCTACCTGCAGAAGTATATACCAGCCCAAGATAGTTAAGTATTTGAGCACACATACAGGGTATGCACTTATTTACCATGTACTATGTTCAATTTAAAGAAAATAAACGTGAAAGCAGGAACCACGAACAAATGAAGGGCATGGTTTTCTGTAATTGCAAAGAGACTTAGGTAATGCTCTATACGGTGTTTGATTTAAAATGTTAAAATATTAACAGAAGTTTTCTATAGCAGAGTGTTCCTATCACAGTGAAATGACTCATAAGAATGCTAAATTCAAACCAGATGGGCACAAACATTAACTGAAAAAAAAAATCAGATATTTAGGGGTCAGCGTGGGTCTTCATAAAAATGAAGACCTTGTCTGAATTAGTGAAAAATGAACTTTTGGTGATAAAAAAAAGAAAACAAGGGAAAATATTAGCGACTTTATTTTAATTATACAAGCCACTGTCAATTAGAAGAGCTAACATTTACAAAACTTTATATTGCCATTTTAATTTGAAAAAGATGACTATGGGAATCTGGAGATTTCAGATATACCGGGGCGTCGAGGCCGCCTCTCCAGCCAGTCAGGGGCTCATTAGTTCAAGTGTGTGCCACGCTAATAGTTGACAAGCATCTCCTTGCTCCCCACCGAGAAGGAGCCCTCGCTGAAGATTTGTGTGGCATAGAAACCTCAACCGCCAGTCCCGGCATCATGCCAGTCTTTGCTCTTCTTTCAACCGACCACAGAGGAAAATTCTCATTGCTGGGTCAGACACCCCGGCAAATCTCTGCTCTCTTGTTAAAAATACGTTTTCTTGCATTTCTCTCTTTCTTTCTTTTTTTTTTTATTTTGTTTGTTCCTCCAGAGCTTTTTACCATTTGCAGATTTTCCGCAACATGTGCTGTGTTTAAATGTGTACATACCCTACAAGAAGAAAAATATGTGGTCTCCGAATTAATATTGTTTTTGACTTATAGGGAAATTCCACTTGTGTTTAACTTGGACTGTGGGATACAGGAACTTTACAGAGAGGAGAAACGAATGTGTTTTGAGCAAAAAAAAAAAAAATGTGGATGGGAGTTCCCTACTGTTTTGTTGCTGGAATCTTGGACAACACGGGGAGAAACGACAAGCACATAATTTACTCTGACAGTCATACCACTCAGTGCTGCAGGCCTGTCAGTTCTTACTAGCTAAGTAAAGGCTGGCCCGCTTTGGTGAGGATGAGAGACCTCCCAGGAACAAGTAGGTACTTCAGGAAATGGTGTTTCTTATTCAGTAGGTGGCCTCTCCTCTCTAGGTCCCTGTGAATCAATGCCCCGCGTGGTGTTAGGGGCACTGTGCTGCGCGGAGGCCGAGCTGTTTACCTTTCGGATGAAACTTAAAACCACAGACCTAACCATTTGTGGTCACCAGAGATCTTAAGGCAGACTTTCTAAGAGCAGTTGTGTTAACTCCGGAATCCTGGCCTGGGTCCAACTAAAGTAATTACATTCTGCCTCCCTAAAACTCCCCCTGCAGTTTCAATTGAATCCGATAGTCTCAAGCCTCTCTCTCGGCATTGCCCGCACGGTGGTTAGCACTCCACGGAGCAGCCTGGAATTCCGTGCTGGGAGAACTGAGTCTCTGGTCCTCGCTGAGCTGTGGTGACGTTTAATTAATTAGTGCTCGTAAAAGCATGTGGAGGACCTCAGTTTGCAAAGTGCTCACAAAACACAGTGGCGGGAATGTCCACTTGCTCATTTGTCCGTAGGATCCTCAGTCAGTGTGATCTTAGACCGCTTTGAGACAAGTGTAAATTCAGCACAAGCGAGGTAGAGTACAGTCCCAGGTCCTGTGACCCTGAAATATCTATGTGGGGCAGGGTGTTCAATTCAGGAGATGCATTTAAAAGAGGCACCTAATCTAAGCAGAGTACGTTCTAAGAGGCTACCAGAATAAGGAAAGGTCTAGAAATTGTGTCACATATGGGAGGGTTAGAGGAACTTGGGGTCTTTAACAGGAAGGAAGGAAGGAAGGAAGGAAGGATGCAAGCAGATAGGCAGGCAAGCTGAAATTTGAAGCATAAACACACTTACTCCATAGCCCCCAGAGCAGAACCAGGACCAGTGGGTAGAAGTTACAAAGAAGCAGAGGAAGCCCTTCCTTCCTCCCAGCTTTGACCTAGAATATCTTTTCTTATCACCTCCTGCATCCATTAAACCTCTTATCCCTTCACCAAGACTAAATTCAAGTCTATCACCAGGTGAAATTCATTCCACTATAAGTTCATTGGCACTGTCTATAGCACCAATTTGGCCCTCAACCCTGGTACTCAGTGGATATCTCATTCATTCTGAATGAGTCTCACTACATTGCTAAGGCTAGCCTTGAACCTGCCATCCTCCTGTCTCAGCCTCCCAAGTACTGGGATTACAGGCATGCACCACCACACCTGGCAAAAGAATGCTTTTTATTTTTTTTTTGCAGTACCAGGGATTGAACCCAGGGGCATTCTACCTCCGAGCTACACCCCCGGCCCTATTTTTTATCCTTTATTTTGAAACCGTGTCTCACGAAGTTGCGGAGGGCCTCACTAAGTAGCTGAGGCTGGCCGCGAACCCGGATCCTCCGGTCTCAGCCTCTCAAGTACTGGGATTACAAGCATGCGCCACCACGCCCGGCTAAAAAGAATGCATTTTTAATAGGCTACAGTCTCCTGGGAAAAAATACTAAGGGAAATGAACTGAAGAATGGAAGGCCTGTAAGTGGGAAAACGTGGAGTAATTTCTTAGAACTATGTAAAGACATTTCTTGAATCAGAGGGTGTAATTGGGTGAGAAACAGGGAGCAAAAGGAAAGGTTAGTTGGAAATACATTTTGGAGGGCCCTGAGAAATTACTACTTAACTCAGAAAATGACAGTTGGTTTCAGTGGGGAAACATCAAGATGAGACTCATACCATAGGAGGTTGATTAGTAGGGCCAATGGATTAGAGAACTGACAGCTAGAGTCCAGGTTGCTGCAATTACAGATCAACCAAATAATAGGCTGTGGAGCAGAAGATGGGGGACCCATGACCTCACATTGTAGGAGACCCCGGCTGCATCACCATCCTGAGTTTCTGTGAGTCACAGTGGGCTTGTTCTGACTGCCATCCCCGGCTGCCCACCCCTGCTGGCACAGGCACACCCAGAGGAAGAGGTTACAGATTATGAACCTCAACCCCAGCCAGACTAGGCAAGTTGAGCTCTATATTTCTCTGGGTGTGGTGGCTCATGCCTGTAATCCCAGTACTTGGGATGCTGAGACAGGAGGATCGCAAGTTAAAGGCCAGCCTCAGCAACTTAGGGAGGCCCTCAGCAACTTAGTGAAACCCTGTTTCAAAATGAAAAATAGAACAGGGCTGAGGGCGTAGCTTGCAGGTAGAATGCCCCTGGGTTCAATTCCCAGTACCACCACCACACACACAAAGTTTTCTTGTACTTAATCGTGGGAGTTTTCTTTTTAATTGAGAACATGAGGTCAGTGACAAGGAATGAGGGAATCTTTGCTGATATCTTCAAGGTGGCAGAAATTGCTTTTAATGGAAAGACACTGGAATACACTGCATGAACACAACTGTTTACTCTTTTAACAAATACTTATTGAGTTCTTATTGTGGATTAGATATTATCAGACTTGCAATTTAGCCTCATAATTGAGATCTGAAATAAACAAAAGCTTAGGAACTCTGGCCTCACTAACTGGAATTATGATCCCAGTCTTAAGGTATGCCTTTCCATCTAAAGATGCAAAACATTAGTCAGCCTTTTTATTAAAAAAAAAGGGGGAGTGATAAATTTTATTGTGAAACTATATGTATCGATACCAGTTGCAAGGAAGAGCAACACAAAACTTCATATGAACTTGAAATAATGCTTCAGGCTTTTCTTGCTTCCCACACAAATATATAGGCAGCCACAAACGTAGGCCCTATTCTCTCACATGTCCTGCTGGCATTACAGAGGGAAGGAGGCAGGAAACAAGATCTCACGTCATGGCCTCTTTGTGTCCCAGTTAACACATGGTAATGGGACACTTTCTGACAGTTTATTGAACGGTCAATCAACTATCATTAAACAATATATATTTTTAAAATATGAAATGTGGGAAATATTTTCATAATGTCTTAAGTTGGATTTTCTAGAAAGATAATAGATTTAATGGTTGTACTATCACTATTACTATCTTGAATGTTAATAACATCTTTCTTAGAAGAAGAAGACTTCTAGCCGGGCATGGTGGCGCACGCTTGGAATCCCAGTACTTGGGAGGCTGAGACTGGAGGATCGCAGGTTCTTGGCCAACCTCAGCTACTTAGTGAGGCCCTCCGCAACTTAGTGAGACCCTGTTTCAAAATAAAGAATAAAAAATAGGGCTGGGGGTGTAGTTCAGAGGTAGAATATCCCTGGGTTCAATCCCGGGTATAGCAAAAAAAAAAAAAAAAAAAGAAAAGAAAAGAAAAAGAAGACTTCTGACAGAGTGAAACTCTGATAATTAACCTATCCAATAGCACAGATGTTTTCTAAAGGAGAAAAATAAAAACTATACACTACTGTTGGAATTGCTACTACTACTGGGTGGACACAGAAGTTCACTTCCAAGAATTTATCCTGTAGATACGTTTATATGAGTGTGCAAAGTACATTATAAGGATGTTCATCAGCATTATAACCGGGAAACTAGAAATAAGAAACTGAGTATCCTTTAGCAGAGAATCATTAACTGAATTATGATCCTCTACCCAATGGAAAATCAAAAGTTGCCTTTAAAAGATGATTTGGATCAATATGGGCTGATACGGGATGATCAAAACATGTGCAGTCTTTGAAATCCAAGTTTAGTGCTCAATCCACTGTGCTGTCCATTTCAGTTAGGGATTGATCAGGGACACAGATGTCACTCTGTGTTCTAAGGAGGAAGGGCTTCAATATAGGGAAGTAGAGGCTTCCAAGTTTGAGATGCCATCACCCATGATCTCAGTCTGCAGCCCTCCATTGGTGGTCCTCAATCTTTCTTTGGAGGTCCTCCTGACCCTCTCAGCCTGTTCTAACCGAATGACTCCCCAAAAGTCACCACCAACTATAGCAGCCACTTACAGAATAGGCAATTCACAGGAACTCACTCAGTGTTGGATATGGACCATTCAGGAGCCACCTGCCCACACGCCTGCCGGGAACCACCCTGGAGAGTAGTGGCCTCACCTTGGCTTCCCCCTTCCATATCTCACCCATGGGCCTTGCACTGGCCGACTCACGTCCAGATCCAAGTGGAGAGGAGGATTCTGGGAAATGTGATACAGAGGAGATTGAGGAGGGATGGCAAAGATGTGGATTTGACCACGGACAGCCAATCACTCTGCCACTTTTCATAAGAATTAGTGTAAGAATTGGCTAGTGGCCACAAACATATTTGAAATTCAATTTTATCACAAAAGAAATTTCATTCATACTCAATTTGTCTAAGACAATATCTTTATGAGATGCACCCAATTCTCCCCTGAAGGTGGGGGTCCAGCTCATTTTGAGAAACTGTGAGGTCCTAAAAAAACTTCTGAGCTTCAAAGAATGTGCTGCCCGCTTTTAGATTCCTTGTAGTAGATGGAAGAGTCTACAAGAAAGTTTGGCCTTTAGTTTTGTATGATAATGACATGAGGTTAGATTTAAATTTGCTTAGCGCTCACTTGCACAGGTGCTTTATGAGCGATGTTTAGTGTGTTAGCCCTCTAGCAGGTAAGTAGCGTTAGCTCCACTTCACAGGTGAAGAAAATCAAGGCTGAGGAGTTTCCTCGAGACCACACTGTGGCTGTCATGTGGATCCTAGACCTGAACTCCCACTCACTCAAAAGTCTGTGTTCTGAACAACTCGATGATTCCAGTCTTCATGAGATGAACAATGAAGTGAACCCAAATCCTTTGAATTTAAGGTCTTTATGAGATATGATTTGAAAGGTTGGGGTGGAGGGAAGGATAAAATGCCTTATGCATCAATTGAGGTAAATATTTAATAAATCTATGTTTAAATAAAAATGCTTAATGTTTTAAAATACCCTAGAAGATATTTGAGCTATTGTTATTTAAACGTCTATATTGCCAGTAGTATCAAGCCATTCTATCAAAAAAATTCATAAAACTATTTTTTTCTTTGATAAAAAGAAACTGAATTTCTCTAAATATCTTGAGTAAATGCTAAACAGAATGTACCCCAGATGAGAAAAGATATTTCACTGTAAAGAGGGACTTGTTACTCCCTGGATAGGTGGTTCTATTCCTGCCTGGGGTTCTCTTCCACCTCGGCTTTTGGATGCTCCTCCTTTGCTTTGATGAGGTTGGGTTCAGATGAATTGCTGTTCTTCTACTGTCTGTGCACAGCCTACTAAGCTACTGATTTCTCATAAGGATGGCCTTCAGTAATCATCTTAGTAGCTACTTAATTAGCTATTTGATTCAAATATAAGGCAAGTTCAAAGAGAATCAAAACTATTAGCAACCTGGTAAACTTTGGTTCCAAAAGAGCTCCAAGAGAGAAGTCCAAGAAGCTCTCTGGGGTAAACAGCTCTGCTAAGAACAGTCCCAGGTCATTGGTTTCTCATGAGTTAATTTACAAAGAGCCTGAGTGACAGGCTAAGCCTCCAGGACAACGGTTTGGCTCTTTGATCCTTGATAATTGACAATATACCTTGACTTTCAAAACGCTCTAGAATTTGGCCTTTCCACGACCTCAGCTCTGCCCCTCCTTGTCTTGAACTTTCTACTATTCATTTTTCTCTTAAAGGAAATGTGGTGAATAAATAACATGGCGCAAATCTCAGCTGTAAAAGACAGAAACTCACTCAAATTAGCTTAAGAAAATAAAAGGCTTTTAATTGGCTCATATGAGTGAAGAGTATTCTAGCATTAGACACAGTGATAGCAATAAGATTTGATAATATCAATAAGATTTTCCCCCTTTACTTTTTTTTAACTCTGATTTCCCTGCAAATTCTGCTCTCATGTTGGCAAGGTAGCTGCCAATACTTCCAGCTTGCAGCTCATCTTCTTAACAAACTCATAACAAAGGGAAAATTTTTTTTCTTAAAGCTGCTTATCAAAAGTTCTGCAACTGATGTTTATAGATCTGATTTGGTTCCATGTCCCCACATAAATCATTCACTATGATCAAAGTAATACAATGTCCTGCTCAGGGATTCCCAGGCCACTCAACCATCCCTAAAACCAGAAGTGGAGAGAGTCCCCACGAACTATGTGGAGTAAGAATGGAGATAGGAAAGTAGGGAACTGTTACCAGGGGAAAGGGGGAATGGATGTTGAATGAGTAAAACAAAAAACAAATGTCCACAATGAAGATAGGGTCTTTCTTTTCCCCAGAAGCCAAAAGTGCTGTGTTGCAGATATATTCACATGAACGGATAATTACCAATCTTGTGAAGCCCTGCAGTTATCAGCATTCCCCAAAGAAACATATCCACACAATAATGATTGTCAAGAGCTTATTTTACTTCACTTGCTATTTTTATGAATTGCTGCTGTTTTAAGACAGAAATACTAAAATGAATTCCTTTGTGTCCAATTCAATAATGAGAAATTCTTATAATTTGGGGAGATATACTCAAGCTTCAAAACCATTTTATTGTAACTTGAAGTCCTTGTTTTTATGTATACATATATTTTCATAGTTAAAATATTGGTGGTAAACAACATTTTGCTTTCAAACTTTAGAAGTTATGTAATTATAAACATTTTTTCACATTTTTACCAAAACCTAATGCTCTGGCTCGGTGATTGTATAACATTTCATTGAGCCAATCTCCTCTGGGTTCCTTAATCATTCTCCTATTGTGAGAAATGTAGGTGGTTTCCAAATATTTACAACTATTTGTTCTATTATACAATCCACTATACTAAACATCTGTGCATTTTTAGTTTTCTCCTACGGAATTTCTTCCTTAGGTTACATTTCCTAGAGTAGGATTTCAGGAACAAAAAGTTAAAACATATGAAGAGGAATAAAAACATGGGATTTGAAATCAGATATCCCTGAAATCCCAGCTCCGTCACTGACTATGTGACCTGAGACATGTCGCCCACCCAGCCTTTCTGAATTCCTACTTCCTATCTGTAAAATGGGGTTAAAGATGGCTACTGGTTTAGGTTTTTTGAGAAGATTATATGGAATAATTAAATAACAAGATGGAATCATTTTTATAAAGTATTTAGCATAGTGTCTGACACACAGTAAACACTTGCAAAATTATAGTTAATGTTGGAGTTGTTTTATGGTTCTCAAGTTTTTTCTAACCTAAAATGCCTGAGGCAGACAATGCACCTGAAAACAACAGTGACATTTTATGGAAAAGTTTTCCACCTGAGGACCATATCCTTTGGATGTCACAACAGAACTGGAAAAGATGTGGTTTGAATATGTCTCTCATGACTTACCTCATTCAGTTAAGAATCACTATATATATATATATATATATTTTTTTTTTTTTTTGCGGTACCAGGGATTGACTGCAGGGGCGTTCTACCTCCGCACTACACCCCCGGCCCTATTTTTTATACTTTATTTTGAAACCGGGTCTCACGAAGTTGTGGAGGGCCTCACTAAGGAGAGAGAGAGAGAGAGAGAGAGAGAGAGAGAGCGAGCACTGAGGCTGGCCGCGAACCCGGATCCTCTGCTCTCCGCCTCCCAAAGTACTGAGATTACAAGCGTGTGCCACCACGCCCGGCTGGAATCACTATATATATTTAATCATATAAAATATTTAGCATAACAATATCCATAAATTTTCATCATCCTTGTTTTTCTATCATATAAATGTAAGATTGGACAATCTACAATATTGGAGGACTGATTAGCAGGCTATAGAGGGTGAGTGTGCACAGAGTAGGTCCCCCTTCAAATGGGACCTTGACAATGCGCTTGCTCTACTTCTCAGCAGTAGAGAGGCCCAATTCTACCTCCTCCCCCAGGTGCTGCCATGAAAGCCAGCAAGCAATTAGGTACCATGTGATGGAGAAGATGGCGATGTAGTGCCATGAAGGACAGAGCGCATTCACACTTGAGGGCGTATGATTGGTTTCTCTACCCTGATCCAGTGAGAGAAACGGGCTACAACCACGTAGGACCATGAATGGCCTCGACCTCAAAAGACCTCTCTTCACATCGAGGCAATGTTTGGAGGATTCAGTAGATTTTTAAAAACCTAGTGGAATAAGCAAGACATAGAAGAAAAGAAGCCCATGGAGAGGAATAATTAATTATTCAATTATAACAATTATAATAATAATTGTTATACTCTTCCAGGAAGAGTATAACAATGTGAATTACCTCAGCAACTTAGCAAGACCCTGTCTTAAAACAAAAATTAAAAGGACGGGGGATGTAGCTCAGAGGTAGATTGCCCCTGGGTTAAATCCCCAGTACCAAAAAAATGTAAATTGATATGCAAAAATTGGATAACATTAGCATCTTCTTTGCTATCCCTGCCTCCCAAAAGAGATCTACATTGATTTTTTAAACTTGCCAGTTGGCCTTGTAATACTGACTTTCCAACACTCCTACCTCCAGCCCTCACTCAGAGTGGGGAATAGTAGTTTCTGCATATTAAGGACTAAAGTGAGCAGCCCTTGAGGTGAAAGTGCTGGGGTATAGGTGGGGGACACAGTGACAGAGGTGGTACCACTGATAGAGAAAAGTCTCTAAGATGCTGAGTTTATTGCCAGTGGACTGTTCCTGAGAGAAGCATCGCTAAGCCCGGCCAGAGGAAGTGACCATAAAGCTGCACTGCCCCCAAGTGCTGCCTGCTGTTCCTACTTTTTGTTATTCCTTGAAACCAACATTCCTAGCCTGGTGTGGTGCCACATGCCTCTGTAATCCCGGTATTTGAGAGGCTGAGACAGGACGGTTGCAGGTTCGAGGCCAGCCTCAGCAACTTAGAGAGGCTAGGCTGTCAGCAATTTAGCCAGATCCTGTTTCAAAAGGAAAAATGGGATCAAGATGGAGGAGTAACTCAGAGGCAGAATGTCCCTGGGTTCAATCCCCAGTAACACACACACACACACACACACACACACACACACACACACACACTTCCTGTCTGATGACATGGCACAAAAGAGAAGCCTAAATGAAAACAAATCCACAGCCAAACAGGTCACAGGCTGAAGCACAGCAAACTTCACCTAGAAAACTCAAACGGGCTTTGGTTCAAGATGGCATTAGCCTCTGCTCTCTCTCCAAACTAAAACAACAAAGAAAAATTTTAACCGCATATGCACACAAGTATAAAGAGAAAGAGAAAACAACCAAAACTTGAAGCTAAAAAGCTGATGGACAAAGGGAAATGGCATTCGGCAAACTTGGAAGCTAAATGTTAAGCGTTTAGAATGCTCAAACATCTGAGAATGCTGACAAGCAACCTGAGTTACACTGAGCACCCATGAAAGGCTCAGATACTGGTGGTGCAGCATCTTTGGGAGTAGAGACGGAGATGGAACTCGTCATAAAAGTGTCTGTTGGAAGTCTGTTTGAGAATCTATTAAACCCCTTATCAGATTCTTCTAGTCCACTTTATGCAGGTGATCTACTGCCATTCTGCCTCAGCAGCAGACAGGAGGCTCAGCCTCTAGAGAGTAAAATAGAGGCTCTCTAGACAGGAGGACACCAGGCTCTGTCAACGGCAAGGGTATCACGTTGAGAACATAAGGATTAAGTGAGAAGTGACGATCTTTATATTGAAACCACCCAGCCCTCTTCTCCCACTGAGTTTCCAGAACTCTAATATCCAAGCAAGAGATTGGAAAAGTCTTCTGTAGGTCATGTGATTAGCCTAAGAGAAAAATCCCTTAACCCAGCCAGCTAACTGTCCAATTACCCCAATCCCCTCTTACAGGCACAGAGCTTCCAATCAGCTTTTTAGGTTCAACTATTAAATATGAGCAGACAAAATGGATCACTGATCCTTTGAATAACTCTTCTAATGTATACAACAGGGGACCCAATCAAAGAAAGAGAGGAAAACAATGTAGAGGAAACCAAATAGGCAATAGAAAAATCAGTCAAAAACTGTCACTGAAGCCAGGCATAGTGGCACACACCTGTAATCCCAGTACTTGGGAAGCTGAGACAGGAGGATAGCAGGTTCAAGGCCAGCCTCAGCAATTTAGCAAGATCCTATTTCAACATAAAAAATAAAAAAGGGCTGAGGGTGTAGCACAGAAGTTCAATGCACCTGGGTTCAGATATCAGTAACCCCCCAAAAAACAAAAAACAAACAAAAACAACAACAAAAGAGAGACCTTGTATATTTAAATATATGAGAGTAAAATGGAATTGAAGGCATTCAATTATATTTTCAAAGGTCAACATTGTTTAGAACATATTTACTATCTGTTATGTCTATTAAGATGTTGAAGGTTTTTAAAAGTTTGTTAAGTGATTTTTCTAATAATTCTGAGATACTTGTTAGCAAGTAGGAGTTTATGTGGGAAAATGTTCAATGACTGTCAGTATGTAGGACTTTAAGAAAACTTTTAAAAACCAGTTTATTAAATTTTAGTCCTGGAAAGCATAGTTTTATATCACCTGATCTATACCAAATGCTTGATAATTTGCAATCACCACTAGTTTATGGCATCTGGCAGCTTCTTGGAACACCTACTTAAGGTAGATTAGTTTATTTTTCAGGTTTACTCACCAGCTCCACAGATGTTGGGCTTGGACATATGATTTGTTTGGGTCGATGGAATGTGGGCTGAAGTAAGGGAGCACCAGTTCCTAGCTTAGGCTTTGAAAGGCACTGTTAATTTCCACTCACCTCTCTGGGAGCTTCTGACTTCTGCCATGGGAAATACATGCCCCTGTTACTGCTATTCCTCTAGCTTAGGCACTAGAATGAGACATGATGAGAAGACCTGATTCTACCTGCACCCTAGCCAACCCATAGGCCCATGTGGGGAAAAAATGCTTGTTGTGCTTATTGTGGTGTATTGTAGTTGTTTATTACACAGCAAAACTAACTCATACCCTTTTAGAAATTTTAATATAGTGCTTCCAAATTCTACTTGGAAAGGCCTTTGAAATTCCACACTCTTTTAGAAGCTATGTATAAGAGAAGAAGTTTCCCTTTTACAGTGACACTCATATTGCTCAGCTCATTGCTTGTGTTTAGTTTCTGTTTTATAGATACCATGTTCTGAACTGAGCACATGTTCCTACTCATTTTTAGAATTCATTATTTACAAACCAGAGCATTAGTAACCTTCCAAACATGGAAGAATTAAGTCATGTAGACCAATCTTCTCACTGCAACAAACTAAAAGAGCAGAAGTATCTTCTTAAAAAAGCATCAAAATCTAACAAAGTAGTGAAGAATTACTGGGCCAGAATCCAAGTGAAGGCAAGACCCTAGAGAGGTAAGCCCAGCATCCAAAACTGCTCTGCTTAGAAGGTATTTGCTGATCCATAAGAGACCGTTTTGAAAGGAAACTGTGCTTTGAGTGAGCTTGAGAGGATGAAATTAAAACCTGTGACCTAGTTAGGCAAAAACTCTGATCATCTTTCTCTTGCTTTAGGATCAAGGTAAGGATGAAGCAGAAACAACCCAGTGTTGACCTGTATTTACATCAGCATCATCTGGATTGTTCAGGAATCTTCAAGCCTTGAATGTGGATTAAAACAGTCCCAGGTTGGTAGTGTCCCCAGGCAACCGGTGAAAGCAAAATAATATGCTCTAGAGGAAGATAAATTTTTTAGGCCCAAAAGTTGTGGACATATCTGTCTATGTCCAGGACACAGACAAATAATAACCAGGCATACAAGAAAACATGACACTGCAAATAACACCTTAGATATAAAACTTCAGATGAAGACCACAAGCAATTATGCGTATTTTTTACAAAAAAAAAACCAAATCTGAAAGTATCATTGGATAAGTAGAAACTACAAAAAAGGATAGAGAAGATTTTTGAAAGAATCAACTAGAAATTCTACAAATTCAAAAATATAATACTAAGAATGTAAAAATGAAGATATTAGGGAAAAGTAAGGAGCTCTCTGTATCAGATGCAGGACACACTATTGCATTATACTTACAGGTTTACAAATTTCTGTAGCACTAATTTTTGCAGAGAAGAACTCATGTAATTCTTTTCTCTATTTCTAATAGTTGGTACACAATCCAAACCACAGGAGAAAGAAACTACCCATGTGCACATATGGCCTGTACTTTGTGGCTGCATCTTATCTGACTTTAGTTTTAGTTTTCTCTCTCTCTCTCTCTCTCTCTCTCTCTCACTCACTCTCTCTCTCTCTCTCTCTCTCTCTCTCTCTCTCTCCCTCCCTCCTTTCTTCCCTCCCTCCCTCCCTCCACCTCTCCTGCAATAGAAAAATAAAAAGCCAAGGCCAGACCTTTGACCTGTTCTGTGATTTGAGGCAGTGGTTGGCAACTGTACAACCTCCAAATTCACAGGCATTTTTAAAAGGAGTTCGATTGTAGGATGTTGGGCCACAGTGCCTGCTAACTACTTGTGTCTATAAGGCAATTTATTTCAGAATGTAGCAGAAGTGGATCCAAAAGAAAATTCAGCAAGAATAACAATGAAAATACACAAGCAAACCCAACAATATGTCACTCCCTTTAAATTAATATTAATAAGTCTTTACTTTCCCATGTTTTCACGAAGGGAAAAATAAGCTCTGTGTTCAGAGGGTCGAGCAAATTAGTTCTGACACATTGACATCCTCAGTTTTTTGGGAAAATAACTTCTCCCCTATGACACAAAAGCCTGAACCAGTATCTATAACATAAATAATTATGGATTTTTTAATAGTGATGAGCAGTGTTTTGAATATAGTAGGCACTCAAGGAAATACTTATTAATATTATTAATATTTCTATGTTCATTACTAACATGTTTTCATTTAATTTTTAGGTAGATATGACTGTCAGACCAAGGCTCAGAGAGCTTACGAAACCTGCTGAAAATCACAGTCGATATGCATTAGAACATCAACTCAAACCAGAGCTAATACCAGAACCAGCCTTATACAATAATCTTCTTTGTTGAGTGAACTGAATGAACTCCCAGACTTTCCAACATCTTTAACTCTCCTGTGAGTTGAAAAGAATCAGACTTAGCTTGTTTTTGTCATTTAAGAAGCAATTAGGTATATTTTTCTCTGTGGGCTTTCTCCCCTTAGAAGTCTTAAACATTCCTATAGACCCTATAGCAAGGCATCACACTCATGATTAGCTATTTGCTGGAACAATGGCCTTGGCCCTTTTTGTGTATTTCAGGCAATTCCTCAATAGTTTTCATATTTACGTTTTATGGTTTGTCATTGGAAATATCTACTCAGAAGACCAAAAATAAAACTACTCTTCCCACAGACTAGTTTCTGTTTCCATTTGGTAAACCCCAATACTTCTTCCTCCTCATACTTCGAATTCAGCTGCGGTCTACGTGGATTTGTCTTTGGCCTCCTTTTTTTCTATTTCCATCCTTCATGAAAACATACCATCCTCAGGGAAGGGTGATACGAAGCCTCCTAGAGTTAACTACATTTGATTTTTATTTTTGAGTTTTGACTAATATATAAGAATGAGACATACAGGGCACAGTGTGATATTTCAATGCACGTATAGAGTGAGCTGATTGAATCAGAGTAAACCACATTTCCATCTTCTTATTGATTCTTTATGTTTGGAGCCCTTGAGCTCCTCTCTTACAGTTCATAAAATGTGTAAGAGGTCATTGTGAACTATAGTTACCCCACTGTGTTGTGGAACCGTGGAACTTATGCCTTCTGTGTTTTGGTACCCGCTATCCAACCTCCTTCTGTTCTCCCTCGGCCATCTTTCCCAACATCTAGCAATCACTATTTTCCATTCCGATCAAGCTGACTATATTCAAATCTGCTTCCCAATGCCTTGAGCAAAGGCATTGCTCCCCAACGGGTCAGTTCTCCTTGTGACACTAGAGACTTCTGTCACTGTTAACGCAGGGCTTTGGGCATCGGTGCTATAGACCAAGGTTTCTCTCCTTCTGCAGCTCTGCATATCTTCCTCTCCCACTCAACTTCCTGAGAGATTTCTCCCAAACCAACTTGCAAACCAAATGATTAAAATTCCCACAGACACCCAACACCACCTCACCTTCTATGGACATTCCTAGGACTCTTCTACCCCTGGGATATCAGGTTGCCTCCAAGAACGATTATTTTATTCCCTACAAGATATTACTTTGCCAAAAGTAGCAATTAAATAAGCTCTGAATTAATGATCAAAGTCAATACTTGTGGTTGAAAAGAGATCAGGAATTCTGTCAGATGCTGCATACAAAGCAAAAGCCAACAAACAATGAAAAAAGAAAGGAGACCATCTAGGAGAGCAAAGGCGCATCCCTGAAGGCAGCTCTGGAGTCTTCAAACAGAACATTACCAGCAAACCACGTCCATCCCAGGAAGCTAATCCTCCTCCCCTCTCTGGAGCTCTTGCCACGATGTTTCAGGTTTAATTTTGAGTCTTGAATGTTCCCTCAGTTTCTTCTCATGTATGTACCTCTGAAACCTTGGTGGGTCTCATTAATACCCTTCTGATCGCTGGCCCCTAATTTTGTTTCTGTCCCAAATAACAGTTTGGGCATTTGACCTGGGTCTCTGACCCACTAATCCATCCTTTAGTTGTGTTCGTATGCTGCCATGTCCTGTTTGACAGTTTACCAGGTATGAGAGTATACATCTGCAAAGAGAGAGTGGAAGGCTGTGTTCCAACCTCCCACCCATAGCAACGGCGTGTTAAATGGAGAGAAAGCTTTCATCCAGATGCTGTATCTACCAATGGGCTCTAAAGGTTATTTTCTACTGGAAATCCACCAGGCTTGAGGGTAGAGTGGAATCAGAGATGGAACAACATTCCTATGACTATATCCATGTATTTGTTAATCTTGATGAAGAGCTGTTATGTATTCGTGTGCATATATTCATATAATTGTATATATAGAATTAAAAACATTTGTTCACATTGTTCTTTAAAAAAACATACACAGGAGTTCATTATGGTGACAAATGCCTGTAATCCCAATACTTGGGAGTCAGAGACAGGAGGATCTCAGGTTCAAGGCTAGCCTCAGCAACTTAGCAAGGCCCTCAGCAACTCAGCAAGACTCTGTTTTAAAATAAAAAACAAAAGGGCTGGGGATGTATCTCAGAGGTAGAATACCCCTGGGTTCAATCCCCAGTACCATAAAAAAAATACACACACACTGTGTTATGCTGCATTCCAACTTCTCCTTATATAAGTGTTTCTCTCATAGGAATATTTAAATCACCAAAAATATTCTCCTGAGTTTTACTGAGCAATAGTATGATATATAATCACTAAATTTCCTATTAAGAAAAAGTTATCTCAAAAAAGAAATTGAAAAATCTGCTCGCGAATAATACTGTAAAAGTTTACAGTCCGTCCCAACCATCAAGGATATTTTCCATAACTTAAAGGTTTGATAGTAAAATATATACACACATATGTATGTTTCTAATAACAAAACACTAAAATAAAATAAACCTGCTTGTCCAAATACAGTTGCGTTTCAGTCAGTTTTGCTTAATATTTTGAGAAGAGTTTCTTGAAGATAAATTTCACAGCCTTGGATCTTATATCAGATGCTCATGGTGCCATCTACTGGTCATTTGTTAAATGACTCTAGTTTGAGGGATCTGGGTTTGGAAAGTTTTGTTTTCAGCACAAAGCAAACTCCATATTGTCATACATCCGCAGCTCCCATGGTGGCCCACTTTCAAGATAGTACCAGCTGTGCCGATTTCCTTTTTCACAAAGGGACACCCAAATTGCCAAGTTTCCCCGGAACGATAAGACATCTCATTTTTGAACAGCGATGTTTCTAACTATAGAAAGCCTGATCCACATTCTGCACTAGGAACAACAGATTGACATTTAACTGTGGCCAGATGCCTTCCTTGGTCTGAGCATCAGAATGAGGAAGCTAGAGCAGGTCTGGACAGATGCATCGTCATTAAAATATCATCCCGGGAGCAAAAGAGCGTTCTCCTTACAGCAAAGCCGATGAGAAGAGACGTACTGAGTGTTGGCGTCAAAATATCTCTCTGGAAAGATTGTAATGGAGGAAACTTCTTGCTCCTTCATGAGCAATGAGGTTACTGCAGGCTGCAGGAGACCATGAACCTTCACTGGGCCACTCTCTGGCAAGTTCTCTCTTGAGGTCAGTTCCTGGAGAGCTGGTCCAACACTACCTTCCTCCAGCGTCTCCTCAGCGAGTGCAAGCTCTTTGCATGGAATCTTCTCGCTTTTACTTGTTTTTCAGAAGCAACCCCACAACCACACCCCTTAATGTTTTCTGTGTCTCGAGTGCAAAAGGCCCTCCTGGATCTTCCACACATCATTAAGGAGAGTCCATCCATCATCCCACCCGGCCTGCGTGGAGCTGTTCTGAGATCTGAGCTCCCAGGGGCCTGGCCGCTTTAGAATGTAAGCCCACCTCAGCCACACAGGCGGGTGTCTGAGCCGCCCCAGCTGTTGTTTAAGCCAGGAGTGAGCAGCCACAGTCCTTTTACACAAGGGGGTCGTCCATAGATCAGAAAGTATCCTGTAGGTCTCTGTGTGGAGACCACCTGATCTTACTTCTGAAATCTCTTTTTTATTAAAAAAAAAACCATGAAGAAACTATTTCCCCAGAATTAAATTACATTCCAAACCTGATGTTACACGTTGAGGCGAGAATCCAAAACACTGGGAGGAGGACAGGGTCCCTCTTGAATCGAATATCAACTTAGCCCCTTTTAAGTGCTGTGATTGATTATTCAAGGTCTCTAAAAAAGATTGTGTAATCTATTTGGCAGAAATTAGGAACCAAAGATAACTCATTTACTCCTTTACATCAAGCACTTGTCTATTTGCATGTTGTTAAAAATATTCATATGATCTATGTAGCAATATCAGAAGCCTACTGATAACTTTACCATTCAGCCTTTCCCCTGAAAACTAAGAAGAGAAACTTGGAAAGGACCTAGGTGTTTTCAAGAGCACACATTATAAAGTCCCAAATCCCAGCAAGAACTTTTAAGTTCTATGAACATGAGTGATTTTAAAAATAAAGATGATTGGCAAACGTGTTTTATTTTAAAAAGCCAATCCCAATTCAGTTGGCATAGAAAAAGAATCTAAAAAATTAAATGGTTGTGTCCTGAAGGATTTTGTGTCACTAGAGACACTCTGATACAACTCAGCTAATGCTTCATGACTCAACAGGTAATGAAGGATTCATTACCCAAATTACCCACAACAAAACAGTCACTTTTCTACCTATAGTATTTGGGCTATAAAAGAAGCCTGTTAGAAAAGTCTACATCTTTAACATCTTTTTTGAGGGGTACTGGGGATTGAACCCAGGGGCATTCTACCTCTGAGCTACACCCCCAGCTCTATTTTATTTTTTATTTTGAAACAGGGTCTTGCTAAGTTGCTGAGGCTAGCCTCAAACCTGTGATCCTCCTGTCTCAGCCTCCCATGTACTGCAATTACAGGTATGCACCACCATGGCTAGCTACATCTTCAACAATCTCACCAAAACTGAAGGGATAGAAAAGAGATCTGTGAAGCATGGAGAAAGAATATAAAATAAAATATCGAGATCTTCAGCTGTGTCTATCCAGAGCCCAAATCCAGCTGATATGCTTTGTGTCTTTCAATCTGATATACCAACATAACGGAGGTATGAGTTTGGGTCTGAGTCTATTGAGGGTCATCATCTTGTTCCAAGTTTCCTACACAAAGATAACAATTTTAAGTGCTGTTAAAATTGCTATGACTCTTGGAAGGAGCCCGGATTATTCCAGAACACCAGAAACATGGCACACCCAAGAAAAGTGCTCCTGTTGAGTTAGAACCTCAATCATAGCTGCTTTGAGGATGAAGAGATGATCTATGCAGCACAAAGTCAAAGAGAATTGATTTTCAGGCCGACTTCCTACTGTCCTAAGTATTCATTGGTCTCTTTGGAAAGAAATTTGCTGCTGGTTCTGAATATCCTTTGACCGATCCTCCCCTTATATTCCAGGGATCCATTTGTATCTAAATAGTGCTGCAAAGGAACTGTACAGCATATTGAACTCAATGAAAGAAAGACACAAAAAAGGGGGATGAGAAAGGGAAGGAGAGAAAATCCAGAGGAAAGAGAGTTGCAGAAGAAAGAGAAGGACAAAGAGAA
Source organism: Glis glis (assembly GCA_004027185.1). Taxonomy (NCBI): domain Eukaryota; kingdom Metazoa; phylum Chordata; class Mammalia; order Rodentia; family Gliridae; genus Glis; species Glis glis. The sequence goes on from PVJS01002815.1 coordinate 49,854, forward strand.
ATGGAAAGGCAAAAGGAGATGAGGGGGCAAGCGAGGCAGAAGAAAGTGCATAGAAAGGAAATTAATGGAAGGAGAAAGGAAAGAAGAGAATAGACCAAGAGAAAGAAAAAAAACATCAAGAAAGAAAGGACAGAAGAAGAGGTAAATAGAGGCAGTTACAAGAGAGTGGGGGAAGAAAGGAAGAGACAAAGGGCAGGTGAGGGCTGTGGGGAGGGGAGATTCCTGAAGAGGTTGAGGATCAGAATTCATAAAAATAACAGGCCAGGCATGGTGCCACACACCTGTAGTTCCAGTCCTTGGGAAGCCGAAACAGGAGGATCACAGGTCCACAGCCAACCTCAGCAACTTAGACTCTGCTTCAAAATAAACAGTAAAAAGAGGTGGGGGTGCTGCTCAGAGGTAGAATGCCCCTGTGAGTCAGAGCTAGAAGGAATATTATAGAACAACTCCTCTCACCCTTCAGAGCACCGATTCAGAACTATAAGCTCAGGGAGGTTAAATAACTACACAGAAAAAAAAATAACTACACAGAAGTCACATAGGTAGATGCTACAGTTGGAAAAAAATCATAGTAACACACCAAATAGGCACCTTAGGGCAGCTTTTCCAAAATTAAATGCTTGACCAACAACCCTGTGCCTTAAACGGATGTTGTGCGCTAATCTGGGACCAGGCTTAGGGTATCAGGAAGTGGTCTGTATCCAGAAAGAATTCGGAAGCAATGGCTATTCAGCATTGTCTGATGTCATTACTTGGCTTGAAGTGAATTCCCAGTGCAACTGACAGCTTCATAATCAAATAGAAGTATCAAAAACAAAAGAGCAGTAATAACAAAAATCTAATCCCTCTGGTATTTAGAGAAGAATAAGAGCTTGACCTCTGGGGTCAGGCTGCCTCAGTGGGAAACCTCATGAACCACTGGCTGGATGACCTTGCAAAAGTATTCTCTTTACTTCAGTTTCCTAGTCCATAACTTGAAATAATAAAAGTATTTAGCACCCATTATTATTGTGAGAATTAAATAAAATAATCCGGGTACTGTGTTAAATACAATGCCCAGCACATCAAACACAATGGTTTCTGGATTCCTTGGTGGGTTATTTGAGCTTTCTCCCCACCCTAGCTTGATTAAGCCATTGAACAAACAATTTCGGTTTTTGTGGGGTTTTTTTTTTTTGTAAAATGCCTTTGGCATTTATTATGAATGGATGAGAAGAGCTAGTACTAGGCTGGCATCAAGCCATTTAGACCCTCTTGGAGACAGTCGGCTTGGTGAGGGTTTCCAAGCACCATTGACCTATTTTTTGAGACCTCAGTGTTTACATCGCCAATCGTAGTTGAGAAAGATAAACTTAATATGGAGTTAGACTTGCTTGGCTGCAGACCCACCGAATGCTATTTGTTTTGAAGTGCAAACAGAACATTTAAACTAAGGCAGGACTTACTGGCTTATAAACATGAATGCTGTGGCTCGTACACCGAGAATAGCCTTCTCTGCGTCTCAGCCCAGGCGCTGCTCCCCCTGTGACCGCGTTCGTGGCTTTCATGTCACTTCTGAGTGCTCTTTTATTACAGGAAGTGAAGTAAATCAGTGGGGAGGCTGATTAGAATCCCCGTTAGAGGCAAGTGGCTCAAAATGAGATTAGGGAATGTGAGTGCATCTTTAAATCACTGCACTTGACCAAACCAATTACACTTAAGTATACCTTCTCCTTCAATCCGGAGCAGTGAGGAGAGACCCAAGAAAAAAGAGGCTCAGACTCCGAGAGCGGTAAGCAATAGGCTTTGGCCTTCCACATAGGTGCATGCGCACAGGCACACGCATGCTACTCCACAGGTGAAGTGATATTTTGCATCTGCAAAACTTCTCCAGATGTTCTTAGGTCTGCTTTGTGATAATATAATTCCTATTTATGGTGTACTTTCTAAATGCCAGGTGCTGGCCTGGGAGTTTTACATATGTAATTTCATTTAATCTTCAGAATAAATATGTGATGTGGTTATCGTTGCTCTTCTACCAATGATGAAACTGAAGCTCAGGGAACAATAATGGCAGTTGTAATAGTTGCATCTTTTGAGTGCTTACTGTGCTAAATGGTTTTACAGATGCTACTTCATTTAATCTTCTAATGATTCTGCGAGATGGATTTCCGTGGGTGTTTTAGAGGTGAGGACTGTGTGGCTCATCGTTATAAATGGCTTGCAGTGGCTACCACATACTGCATATGAATTGTGTGCCAGACATTGTGCCATGTCTTTTATTTATTTTTTATTTTTATTTTTTCTTTTGGCGGTACCGGGGATTGACCGCAGGGGTGTTCTACCTCCGCGCTACACCCCCGGCCCTATTTTTTTATGCTTTATTTTTGAAACCGGGTCTCACGAAGTTGCGGAGGGCCTCACTAGGTAGAGAGAGAGAGAGAGAGAGAGAGAGAGAGAGAGATTGCACACGCGCGCATGCGCGCTGAGGTTGGCTGCGAACCCGAATCCTCCGGTCTCCGCCTCCCAAAGTACTGGGATTACAAGCCTGCGTCACCACGCCCGGCTGTGCCATGTCTTTTAAATATGGCACTTTACAGCCAGGCATGGTGGCACACACCTGTAATCCCAGTACTTGAGAGACTGAGACAGGAGGATCCCAAGTTTGAGGCCAACCTGAAGCAACTTAGTGAGACCCTGTTTCAAAGTAAAAAATAAAAAGTGTTGAGGGTGTATCTCCAAGTTAAAATGCCCCTGGTATCAATCCCCAGCACCAATAATAATAATAATATATTTTATTATTATATGGCATATTATCTTTTGTCATTCTTTTTAAAAAATCTCTTTTGTGACTTCTAGAGTGGCAATCGCTGTAGTAATAAAGTCTGGCAAGAAACATCAACATATGCCAAAACTTGTGGATGAAAGTGGAATGAGATCTTATGGTCTCAAATATCTCTCTACAAATATTTTATTTTTTGCGGTACTAGGGATTGAACCCAGGGGTATTCTACCTCTGAGCTACACCCACAGCCCTATTTTTTATTCTTTACTTTGAAACAGGGTCTCGCTAAGTTGCAGAGGACCTCACTAAGTAGCTGAGTCTGGCCGCGAACCCGGATCCTCTGGTCTCAGCCTCCCAAGTACTGGGATTACAAGCGTGCTCCGCCATGCCCGACTTCTACAAAATATTTATTAATAATAAGGAGGCAGACACCTCCATCTTAATCAAGAAGTGAAAGTTAACACCACCGGCAACAAGACAAGCAACACATGCCTGTCAATAAGATGCCATAAAAAGAAGACAACATCCATGATGTCTTATCCAAAAAGACATGCCAGAGTCTAATCATGAGAAAAAAATCAGAAAAAAAAATCTGAGGGACAATCTACAAAATGACAGGTGTATAACGTTCAAGAATATCAAGGTCGTGAATAGAATAGACTGATGGTCTGTTCCAGAAGGAGACAGAGACTAAAGATATAGTCAAGGACAAAAATGTGTCCTTGGATTGGATTTCATGTTGGGAAAATTAGAAAAATGTGAACGGGGCATCTGAGTGAAGTATATAGAGAGTTTTTATGTTTTATTTTGTTTTTGTTTTGGTAGAATGCCCCTGGGTTCAATCCCTGATACCGCCAAAAAAACCGAAAAAATCCAATCACTTCCTTTGTGACCTTGGGCAAATCATTGAGCTTCTCTGAGTTTGTTTTTAGTCCTATAAAACTGGGGGGAAATTCAATAGTTTTGTTTGGATGGTAAATGAGATGGTATATAGGGAAACACCTGGCATTTATTAGGTAATCAATAAATACTAATTTTCTTTTTCTTTTCAATCTGCTTATCTGATACTTTGAACTTGATCTACAGGGGCTGGGGAAAATAGCATGACTTTGGCTTTGTTCCACCAGGTGAACAAGTGCAATATTAGAGACATTCCAGAAACATCAAGTTCAGTGCTTTACTCTGGGTAGCCTTATAATCTCTTAGGAACTAATATTTCATAGGGCATTGCTTCCCAATATCAGTGTCCACAAATGTAGTCTTAGAGGCCCCGAGACTTCTCTGGAGTAATTTTTGTGTTTTTAATTATAGTAAAATTTAACACAATCTTATTGACATGGTCATATTTATTTATTTATTTATTTATTTAATTTTTTTATTTTTTTTGGCGGTACCAGGGATTGAACACAGGGGCGTTCTACCTCCACGCTACACCCCCAGCCCTATTTTTTTATACTTTATTTTGAAACCGGGTCTTACGAAGTTGTGGAGGGCCTCACTAGGTAGAGAGAGAGAGAGAGAGAGAGAGAGCAAGAGAGAGCTGAGGCTGGCCGCGAACCCGGATCCTCCGGTCTCCGCCTCCCAAAGTACTGGGATTACAAGCGTGCGCCACCACACCCGGCGACATGGTCATATTTAATTGAGCAATTTAAATTTCCATGTTTGTAATTGTTTTTGAAATTTCAAGCACCCACATTTACAGTCATGTTTACAATCCCTTAGAAACCAAACAGTCTTACTGTGGTTGTCACAAGATAATGAGAAAAAGAAGAGGACTCTATAAGTAATTTATAAATTTGCACCAAATCCAGGCTACTGCTGGAAAATGTGGCACCCTTGCACAAATATGAAAATGGTATGCCTTTCCTCTGACTTTCAGACAAGTTGTCCCATTATACACAATAAGTACAACAAATTGGTAAATTGTATATTGCTTAAAGGTGATCAATATTATAGGAAGAAAAGGTAGAGCAGGTTAAGGGGATTTGGTAGGGGTGGATCAGGATGGATCATCAAGTTGCAGTATTAACTATGTTGGCCAGTGTTGGTCCCACTGAGAAGGTAACATTTGAGCAAAGACTAGGTAGATGTGAGGAAGGTGTCAGGGGAAGATACCTGGAGAAGCAGATGTTCAGAGGAAGAGGATTTGAAAAAGAGATAGCCGAGTCACTAAGGCAGGAGTATGGCTGGTGTGTTGAAATGACAGCAAGAAGTTCAATATGGCTGGAGCAGAGTAAGCGAGGAAGAGGATGGTGGGAGATGATTGTCAGAGAAGTAAAAGTGGACAAAAGATGCTATAAGGCATTATAGGGCATTGCAAGGATACGGGCTTTTAGTTTGGGTGAACTGGGATTTCGAGAAGAATAACATCATCTAAATTACATTTCAAAAGACCATTGTAAATAGACTCGAGGTGTTGAAGGTAGGAGCAAGGTGACCTATCAGTAGGCTAGTTTAGTGGTCTAGGTGAGAGATGGCTTAGGTAAAGGTGGTAACCAGTGGTGGTGCTAAGAAGTGGTAGGATTCTGGTTCTATTCTGAGATTAGATAAGGATGTGACAGATAGAGTGGACGCTGACTCCAAGATGGTTGGCCTGGGTGGTTATAAGATGGATTTTCCATCTTTGCTGAAAGTGAGGAGCAGTTTTGGAAGGAATATACTGAGTTCAAGACATCTATTAGATATTCAAGAGAATATATGTATATATGTAGTCTCTCCAGATATCATATATATATATATATATATATATATATGATATGTGTGATATATATGATATATATATGATATATATATGATATGTGTGATATATATGATATCTGGAGATATATATACATCCAGCTCTCCAGATATACATATATGGAATATGTATCTGGAGCTCAGGAGAGCTGGATGGAGATGTAACTATGGGTGTCCTCAGTATTTACAGCCATGAGAGAAGTAAACAGAGAATAATGTAAAGAAATGAGCTCTGGGACTCTCTAACATTAAGTGTTTTGTCTCAAGAGAAATAGAGGAGGGATATACAGTAAGTCAGATAGAAACCTATGAGTGAGGTAGGTTGTGATCCTGGTGGAGAGAGGGTCCAATTTCCCACTGCTGTGGCTTGAATGCATCCCCTCCAATGGGATTAGGTGCCCTTGTAAAGAGGCTTCACCAAGGGAATTCCCTCCTCTTACCTTTTAGCCTTCACCATGTAGACACAACATCCCTCCCCTTGGGAGAATACAGCCCTCAGCAGACACCAGAGGCTGGTGCCTTGATCTTGGACTTTCCAGCATCCAGAACTGTAAGAAATAAGTTTCTATTTTTTGTTAATTACCCAGACTCGGGTATTCTGTTATAGCAGCACAAATGGACTAATATATCCGCTCACCTGTAGTAAGACTACATACATCCGTACCATTTGCCATGTAAGTTTCCAGGGCCCATCCCCTGGTGGAGATGCTTTCCTAACCCCACCCGCTGTGGGCTTGGGCACATGACCTTGGTGGGTATGAAAAGCAGAGGACTGAAGTGCACTTGGGTTGCTTGCTTCATCTCTGGCATTCCCGGGCATTTCTCTGAGAAGTACATGTTCTGTGTAGCTGATGGTTGAAGAACAGAGGACTCATGGAGCACACCTGAACCCAACCTATCACCTAACTCATATCTGCCCCATCTGCCCCCAGGGATCTGTGAGCATGAGAAAGAAAGGCTGAGACAGGAGGATTGTAGGTTCAAGGCCAGTCTCAGCAACTTGGCAAGACCCTGTTTCAAAATAAAAAGGGCTGGGGGTGTAGCTCAAAGGTAGAATGACCCTAGGTTCAATCCCAAGCACCTAAAATAAAAAAAAGAACAAAAACAGAAAGGCTTATCGTAATGAGACACTAGGTTTCAGCTTATGTTATAACAATAATAAGCTTACCATCTTATTGCTCTAAACCACTGAACTTGTTATATACATGACTGCATCAATAGGTAACTATTATAAACACACGAAAGTCCCCCCAAATACTTACAAAACCCAAATAGAAAGAGAGTCTCCCCTTCATGGTCAAAACGGCCATCGTTTGGTTAGATGAATGATGTGACATTTCTTGCACCTGCATGATGTGGCAAAAGTTCTTTTGTGTGTGTGTGTGTGTGTGTGTGTGTGTGTGTGTGTGTGTTTGTGTGTTATGTATATGCATGTTAATATTTCTTCATTGATGTGCACAGTCAGGCTCTGGAACCATTTGATTAGACGACTTCTAAGGTTTCTTCCAAATCTAACACTTGATGATTTTGTCTAATCCGGTCAATGGCATTTGTTTAGGGCTTCACGTTTGTAGCTCCTCCATGCTGGCAGCTTCTGCTTCAGGTTAAGTGGAGGTCACCCTCTACCCCTATGCCTCAGTGTCATTATTTCTGAGTTGCTGAGGCCTCCACCTTTTCAGAGGCTTAGATCACATCCTTAAAATAGGAGGGAGGAGACGAGTGTGGGGTTGGAGTGAGACGTGGCAGAGTGACTGCACAGCATGGGGAGGAGCAGGAAAGACAGTAGGTGCTGGACGATGCCAGTCCCTGGATCCCTAGACTTCCAGATCAAATAGCTGCTCACAAAAATTCTTTTGGGCAGGGTTCTGGGAATAGGGCGAAATCCAGTGAATAGCCCAAATGTGGTAATAAAAGTACTATACTGGAAAAACTGGATAGATATTCGCAATAGGTATTTAACAGACTTGCCATTTGAATAGAGAGCCTATGATAGAAGAAAAAATGAAACTATGTGAAATATTTGGAAGTCTCATCATCTTGGGTGACCCACTGACATCTTAGAAATTCCTAGACAGAGCCCGGCCTTATGTGTAGGTGGATATTGGCAGAATAATTATTGTGTTCTCCACCACCATCACTACACACACACACACTGTAACTTCTAAAGATCATACAAAATTAGTGGAATATAAATTCCACCTTTAGGGGAACTCCTGAATACTTTCAGAGCTGTGATTCACCTTAAGGTGTCAGCAGAAAAAGCAGACCAGGATTCATAGCAACCCCAAAAGAATTCTTTCTGTCCCAAGAGCTTAAAGTTTACTGGATCAGAAAGGAATGTCTCTTTATCTATAGAGATTATGGATCAGAAAGGGATTTTTCTCTTTATAGATATTATAGAAGTTTTTCTTTTGTTATTTCTCTCCTGGAAGGTTGATTTATTCCTATTTTATTCTTACTGATCCATCTCATTCTACTCCAAAGATTTTAAAGTGAGCTTTGGACATGCCACAGACCATGTTTCATTGTACTGTATTCAGAATATGTTTTCAAAGTACTGTAAAAAAGCATTAGGATCCCTTAAGTGATGCTAACTTTTCTTGAACATCTTGAGACTGGTATTTTTCTTTAGTAACCTTCAATTCTAGCTCAAAGGGCACAGATGAATTGTGTACGTGAGTGCATGCATGCCCATACATGTGTGTGTATGCATGTATGTTAGAAGTGATAACAATGTGCTTTTAAAGCACAAAAAAGTACTTCAAAAATGTACCTGATAATTAACTCTGGGAGACCATATGTTAATCTGGTTTGGGATATTTGTTCATCAAAAAGTTTTTGTTCTTTTTTTTTTTTTTGCGGTGCTAGGGATTGAACCCAGGGGCATTCTACTTCCGAGCTCCACCCCCAGCCCTAGTTTTTATTCTTTATTTTGAAACAGGGTCTCACTAAGTTGCAGAGGGCCTCACTAAGTAGCTGAGGCTGGCTACGAACCCAGATCCTCTGGTCTCAGCCTCCCAAGTACTGGGATTACAAGCGTGTGCCACCACGCCCGGCTCATCAAGAAGTTTTTAAAGGATATATATAATCTCTAATTTCCAGGAATCTCATTTAAATAAATATATAGGTTAAATAAACCAATTTCATTTAAATAGAATTATGGTACCTGAAAGTGTGTGTGTATTGAACTACCATTCATGTAAGAGGAACAAAGAAAAAATATATGTATGTATGTGTATTATGTATGTATTATGTATATGTACATGTATACATATATATTCACACACATATACATACACATATGTACACACACATATACACATATTCATAAAAGCACAAAATATTTTTGAAAGAATACACAGGAAACTATAACAGGTTACCTATGGGAGGGTAGCTGGGGATGAGGTATGGAAGGAGAAATACCTATTGGTATTGTGTAGCTGAAATTAGAATGTATATATTTTATCTATTAAGTAAAAACAAATAATAAGAAAGAAGTCTATCTTAGTCCCATTTTCAGTGGTCATGCAGTAGAGCACTTAGTGGTCATGCAGTAGAGCACTCTATTGGCACAAGGTTGAGCCTTAGGGTCAGACTAAGAGTTGAATCCACATGCTAACTGGAGTCTTCCTGGAAGGTCCCACAACTTCCCTGACCGCCACCTCCCTCTCTGTAAAGTGGCAAAAGTGACGATCACCTGAAAGGATTGCCTTGGGATTCATGAAAACAACAAATGGGAAGACACAGTAGGCATTTGGAAAACCACAGCCTGCTTTGCTTCTACACGCCTGGAATGATTATTAAAGAGGTAGTTGAGGACAGTTTGTTCTTTCCCATCCCTGTCACCCTGGGAGGTTGTGGACAGCCCTTTGACAAGAAGTTCCTCCCTATGCCACAAGGAACACAAGTAGGAAGCCCATCTCAAACCAGGATCCCTGCTGGGGCATGGCCTTGGGGTAGAGGGTGGCAGGGAGGAAGTGGGTCTAAAGAAAAAAAAGAAAGTTAACTCTGTCTCATTCATGGAATTTCCCCATTATATTTTACTCATATCATGGCGGCTAGTAAATCCCTAGCAGTCTTAATATGGATGATATTTAAACCTCATCTGCTAACACTTTGCAGGGAATTAGTTTAAGCAATTAAAATCTTCCCCTTCCCAAACACCACCACCCATAAAACATAGGGCTGTGAAAGAGAAGGCCAACCAGCCTCTCCTCTAATCCAAACTGTAACTCGATGCCGGTTTAAAAGTAAGTCCTTCCTTGAGACGCTTTACTGCCATCTGCCGGAAAATTGTAGGTATTATCACACAGATTCTCCCATGACTTCAGGAGACTAGACCTTCCTGGGGCCATGCAGCCCACAGTCTGCCCGACTTTGAGCATACTGCCCCAAACAAGCTTCACAGCTCTGCAAGGGCTGACGCTGCTACTGCAGCACGGTCGCCGCTGGTGAATGGCTGCCCCTTCTCAGGACTGTGCCTCCCATGAATTCCTCCCTGTCTTGGTGACATTCCTTGGTAACTCTTGCCCATCCGTGGTACCAGATGGAACGCTGCTCCCTTTCCCCACAAACTCTAGAGTGGAGTATCTGCAGGGCCCCTTCGGACCATTTCAAAGACTCCTGCAGAAGTCCATGACCTCCCCAGGTGAAAAAGTTTTTAAGGCGTGTGAATTCATCTTTCCATCATTGCTTGAGGCAGTACCATAAATTGTGACAGCCAGGGGAGGCCTAATGGAATGCAGCACCGCAGGCAGGCTCCATGGATGGGAAACAGATCTGACTAGGTGCCATCAAAACAAGGCAACTGGCCCTTGGAAACTCTGCCAAGGTCTAGGGTGCTGGGGAGCAGGGAGAGAAGAGGAGGGGAGAGAAGTCCTGTGGGGCTCACGCAGCCGGCCAGCCCCTCGTCACAAAGACAGACATGAGGTTTGGCTTCATTCTTTTCAGCCCACTGATTGCTTTATTTCAAATTACCCTAACTACTTAGCATGGTAAATTAAGTCGAAACCCCCAAAAGTTTGAGAAGGATGTCATCTAATCTGATTAAAAGGAATATTCCCATCACAAGCTAGAGAGGAAATGGAAATTACTCTGAGTGCACTGCTATTAAATAATTTGCATAGACTTGCATATGCTATACATCAGAAAAGCATATGCTCTTTAGATTTAATGAAATAATTTTCCCTCTCTAAAGACTGTTAGAGTCTCTGTCCTTCCCTATCTGTCTTTTTCTCGTCCCATCTGTCTCTTTTTGAATGTTAAAATTATTTCATGGGAAGGGTACATAGCGATGCACAAATTACATGAAATATGCTAATAATCTTCCTGCTGGCAGGGCTGGGAGGTCCTGGAATTGCACTGCCAAACTTCCCAAATGTCCTCCTTGTCAATCCCACATAATTAAAGGCTCCCTTTACAGCCTTTAAAAGGTTCAGCTTGATGCATTTGGGGCTCCCATTGACGGGGTGGGGGGGATGGTTAAAACCAATTATGTGGCTCTACTTTCCAAATAATGTCTTCCTAACCCTACGGGATAGCATCTAAATCAAGATGAAACTGAAAGGAAAAATCCCCATCAAGCGCATGTCATCAGCATCAGTTGAGTCTATGACACCGCCATTGTGGTTGTGCTTGTACCATAATCATCTTTGAAAGATTCTTGTGCCTGCTCTGCTTTTCAAGGTCCAAACCCCTTGAGGAATATCGGCTGCTGTTAAAGCGTCACCTCCATTTTATCAATGGAGACGAGGAAGCCCAGATAGATGGACATGATGGGTTAGTGGCTAGAGGCATGGGAAGGGGAAAGGAGAGGGGATGAAATCTATTTTTGTATTCTCTATGGATATTCACTCTTTTTTTTTGGTAATATTTTAGCAGATCTCATGTTCAGTTGTAATGTAGCCAACAGAGGAATTCTAGTGAATTCCCCAACAAAATTACATTAGGATCAAATGTGATCGTTATAAACACTATCCAGATGTTGGGGATGGACTGGATATAACTCTTTAAGCCCCAAATTACAGTATAATAAATGCAAGCATGGGGATCTGCCAATACATCTGAACTTCGTGTCGGAAACTAGGTCTGACCTTAATTTAACTCTATAAGGAACTATGAGTTTCCCCACTTGCATAGTTAGGATGCGTCCAGAGATCTCCAAGTGCTACACTGTCACAAGCTTACTCACTCACTTGAAGCGTGACCATATCAGATTCTGGAACCAAGCCAATCTTAATGCAAGCATTTTATTAACACATTTAGAAAGGAAACGGAATTGCAACTAGAAGTAACTATCGAGGTTATGAAACAAACCTGTGAAATGAAAAACAATATAATATTAAGATTACATTTGTCCTTGGTAAATCTCAGGGAGTTAAGATACTATAATAAGCACAAACTAAAATGTTTTACAATATAAACCAGGGATGCAAACTAGCACAGGCCCATAGAGATAGATAAAATTTAGGAAGGGAAATACTTCATACTCTGCCCCTGAATTTTTTTCTGCCAGCAGAAATAAATTGATATAAATTTATAAGTTGATATAAATTGATACCTTTGTGTCATAGCTTAAGATCAGCTCTGAATATAGCACAATTACAATGTCAGTGGTTATAAAGGAAAGATGACTATTTCAAATATTCTAGTATCAAATATAAAAAATAGCAGGCACTTTGGAAAGCTGGAATCAATAGACTAACCAATTTGTTAAGTACTAAACAATAGCATGACTACTATCTGCATATTTTGTTGAATGATGCTGGAAGAAACAGAAAGTAAAAAAAACATTTTAAGGGGTGCCAAATATGCGTCAAGTCATCTAAGAACTGTGCGTTCTTTATCTGATCTTAATGTTGGATATACCATACTGGAGAATGCTCTCCTCCCTGAAGAAACTTAAAATATAGTGCCAAAGATATGAAATATACCACCTCCCAAAATTCAGAAATTAAATCACCAAATGAAATAATCAATGTCACAAGTCAGCAATAAGTTCAGCATTGTGGGTGGCTGTGTGTCCCCCAGCACCAAATAAAAAAGGCTATTTGTAGCAGTTGGAAAGTACTGAAAGCACATGAAATCAGCTACCAAAAAAGGGTGAAACCTATGTCATGATTATAGTTATTTGCCAAGAGTATTTTTTAAGATCATTCACTTATTTGCAGAAAGAAATAAAAAGGCATCACTAGCATATCCATTCTCACAGGAAGTGTTCGTCCATAGAAGAATCGATAATCGTAACTAAAACATGGCATCTACATTCAATGGACTATTATTCAATCTTAAAAAAAAATGAAGTACCGATCCATGCGACAACATGGATGAACCTTGAAAACATGCCAAGTGAAAGCAGACAGACAGAGGAGGACAAATACTATATGACTCCTCTTCTATGAAGTTCCTAAAACAGGCAAATTCAGAGACAACCAGTAACGTAAACATAGTGATTGTGGGGGTTGAGGGAAAGGGGTGATGGGCAGTTATTGTTAATGGGTACAGAGTTTCAATTTGAGATAAGGAGAAAGTTTGGGAAACAGATAGTAGTGATGGTCACACAATGTTGTAAATGTACTTAATGCCACTAAATTGTACAATTAAAGTGAATAAGAGCTGGGTTTGGTGGCACATCCCTGGAATCCCAGTACTTAGAAGGCTGATACTGGAGGATCCCAGGTTTGAGACCAGCCTCAGCAACATAGCGAGACTCTCAGCAACCTAGAGAGACCCGGTTTCAAAACAAAACAAAACAAAATTTAAAAGGGTTGGGAGTGTATCTCAGAGATAGAATGCCCTTGAGTTCAATCCCCAGTACGTGTGTGTGTGTGTGTGTGTGTGTGTGTGTGTGTGAGAGAGAGAGAGAGAGAGAGAGAGAGAGAGAGAAAGGAGAGAAATTGCTCATGGCAGTGATTGCTCTGGAGCATGCAAGGAAAAGAGAAGGCTGAGTGTGGGCAGAGCAGGTCCGCATAGGAGTGGGGATAACTGAGAATTTAAAAATGCCTGGCCCACATAAAGGCAACAATTTAATCAGAAAACAAAGCAAACACTATATAGGCAGTCTCTTCAAGATAAAGGCACCGCATTTTCACTCTTGGTATTAGACATCAATATGATGTTAGATCTATTTTTGTATTTATTATGGGGCTTCTGTTTCTAAGTACATCCCATCAGAAGATGGAGGTAGAACATTGAGAGTAAGGGAGGGAGATAAGAAGATGGAAAGGCACAGCCACCACCACCATTTATAGTAAGATTACCATGTGCAAGGCCCTGGAAGTGTTTTGCTTATATTTTCTTATTTATTACTCACAACCAGCTATGAGGTAGGTGCTCCAGTTACCCGCATATTGCAGATGCTGACACAGAGGCGAAGTGGTCAGGTCTCTCCTAGTGAGTGAAGGGCAGGAGCCAGTCTGGAGACCCCGCTTCATAGAGCAGTGATCCCCAAATGGGACACCTTTTCCAGACACACAGAGCTAAAGAGACATCATATTTAAAGTTGTGAGAGTAGACGTATTTAAAGGTGTTGTGGAGCACACCCATAATCCCAACACTTGGGAGACTGAGACAGGAGGATTCCAGGTTCAAGGCCAGCTTCAGCAACTTAGTGAGGCCCTCAGCAACTTTGTGAAACCTTGTTTCAAAATAAAAAATAAAATAGGACTGGGGGTATAGCTCAGAGGTAAATGCCCCTAGTTCAATCCCCAATGTGAAGAAAGAAGAAAAAAGAGGAAGAGGAGGAGAAATAGGAGGAGGAGGAGGAAGAGGAGGAAGAAGAAGAGGAGGAGGAAGAGTTGTGAGAGTAAACAAAAGTTGGCAAAGGTAAGTATCTACCAAAAGGAGATGATGAGTCCAAAGGTCATCTTATGTCTACCCTCAAGTAGAAAACAAAGAAAGAGAGCAGAGTGGACACTGAGTTGAACAGAGAGGTGGAGGAAGAGAGCACCAGGCCAAAGGAAAAGAGGCTTCCAAGGAATTCAATCCTATCAGGTGCTGTGACAATAAGAAACAACCCCCAAATCTCAGGGCTTTAAAATCAAGGTCGAATTCTTACTGGAGATGCATTTCCGTTCCTGGCTGGCCAGGACATCATCTCCACATGGATGCTCCTTCTCCGGGACCCAGTACCTGAGCAAAGATCACCTGCAGCATGGCCTGTCACCGTGGGAGAGGACAGGACAGGCGCCGAGGAGGGCCCAGCTCTCAAAAGACTCTGCCCCTTAGGGCACACACCACTTCCACGCATGTCACATTGGCCAAAGCCAGTCATGTGGCCACATCCAAATGCAGGGGGTTGGGGAATGTAATTCTAGCATGGACCAGAAAGGAATCAGAAATATTTGGCAGACAGCACTAATAACTACCACACACACTACCCTCAAGAGTAATCTCAGTAACAATAACGTTTACATAGAACCGCACAGATTAAAAACATTTCTTACATATATTATCTCACAAGAGCCTCACAAATCAAGGTCTGTGTTATTATTTCCATTTTAAAGCTGAGGAAACAGGTTCAAAGAAATTAAGTTACTTGCCCAAGGTCATGTACTAGTAAGTGGCATGACTAGGATTTGAACCCCAGTTTCCTGACACTTAGATCAGTCCGGGGCTGTTTCCTTGATGCCTCCGGGCAGGCATAGCGGTTGACAGATCAGGTGGAAGTGAAGAAATGGACGAAGGTACACAAAGAAGCTTAGATCTGGTCTTTCCTAGCAGGAGAGTGACATATTAAAGGAATGTTTTAAAAGGCTTAATTTACAGTCGTTCAAGGGCGCCCCAGACGGCACTCACACGCTCCTGGAAGGATTCATAATGGTTTCAGTCTTTCGGGAAATCGGTTTGGCAACCTGGATCAGAAGCTTTTTAAGGAAAGTTCATCCTCTTCTTAGAACACTTCCACAAGAATATAACCAGATAAGGATGAGGCTTACATGTTGGGTCATTAATATTACAGTGAAGTATTTTAATAGCAAATAAAACCAAAACCAAATCTTGAGGAAAGCCTACATGCCTAAGGGGCAAATAAGAGAATGTATAGTTTCTCCACAAGACAGACTATGAGGCAACTTTTCAAACAACACTTGTAAAGAATTCCCAGTGGCATGAGGAAAATCTTCCTGCTGTAAAGTTAAGAAAGCAGGATATAAAATTATATAGTCTTAAAATAATTATGAAAATATACACATAGCTACACATCCTCAGGGTGGATGGATTATGAATGCTAGTATTTCATTTGGACTTTCCCGAGTTTTTATGTTTTCTACAATGTACATATGCTACTTTTATGAGAAAAAGTAATAAATGTTATAAAAGAAAAAACAACTGACAACCACACAGGATGAATCAGAAAGAAGAAAGCAGAGGGAAAAATCTGGCCTTTTATGGGGGGCACAGGAGAAGAAGGGAGGTTCTTTATTGTTATTTTGTTTATTTTGGGATATACTGTCTATAAAGCAGAGACACAGCCACTGCTTTCCCAAACCTGGGAAAGGTTTGGTTATTCATTACAGCCAAAATAGACCTGCAAAACAGATCACTAGTCACACACCGTAGTTTTATTTAGCAGACTCTTTTTATAGAAAAGAATAAAATTCGTTTTGACATTAGTCAGAATGTTACTGTTTGTGTGGCTACTTGTCACTGATTTATGGTTTAGAAAAAGATTGGTCTGAGAGACCTGGGCCCCTGGACTCTCCCACGAACTACTAATATCTTGGGAATATTGGTCTCCATTTCCTCATCTGTTAAAAGGCACAGGGTTAAAGTAGGTGATCTCTACAACATTTTCAAGCCTTAAATGCTATGACTATTTTAATCCATATTAATTTCATGCTAATGAAACCAACCTGTAAGGGCATTTGTGTAAAACATTTTCAGCTAGACCACCCACCAAATCAAACTATATTGGAATGCCGTTACATGTGCCAGTACTCTAGGTGCCACATTAAATTAAAGCAGAGTCCTTTCTCTAGCATTTAGCATTTTTAAAGATGGTTTGTGAACTTGTAGGAAAAGTTATGTATGAGATTTGTGAAAAGCTTTATAATGAAACCATCTTTTTGTTTTGTTTTGAATCCAAAGACTAAAAGGAGTCCAATTGGAGGTGGCAGGTGGGGAACACATTTAAGTACACAAACACACCACAAATGACAACATTTTGGGACTATTTGCCTTGCTTTGATACTCAGTAAGGTTGAGCTTAATTTTTTTTTTCCTTTTAGATGCAATTGCCAGTAAGACATTTGAGGGGGGGCTTCCAAAATTAAAATGCAACAGTATGGAAACATAAAACAGGTCCTATTCTTCTGAATTTCCAAGTAAAGACAAAACCTTCATCCAGCAGACTTGAAGCCACCCTCAGCTATTTAGGGAGGCCCTCAGCAACTTAGCAAGACCGTGTTTCAAAAACCAAAGAATAAAAAGGACTGGGAGTATAGCTCAGAGGTAAAATCCCCAGTAACACACACACACACACACACACACACACACACACACACACACACACCAAAACCTTCATTTAATACAGAAATTATTTTAAAGCAGGAGTCAGCAAACTTTTTCTTCAAAGACCAGATTGTACTTCAGGCTTTGCGGGCCATAGGAAGGTCTCTGTCCCAACTACTCAGCTCCATTTTTGTAGCATGAATGTAACCATGGACAAGGCATG
>PVJS01002815.1:67124-80894 GCA_004027185.1 Glis glis
TCTCTCTCTCTGTCTCTCTCTGTCTCTCTCTGTCTCTCTCTCTCTCTCTCTCTCTCTATACTTAGCGAGGCCCTCCGCAACTTTGTGAGACCCGGTTTCAAAAAAAAGTATAAAAAATAGGGCTGGGGGTGTAGCGCGGAGGTAGAACGCCCCTGTGTTCAATCCCTGGTACCGCAAAAAAAAAAAAAATGTTAGGAGATGAGGGTGAAGAGGAGAGGAAGGAAAACCTAGAGTGGAAAGACTGAGGTGGAAGGGAAAGAGCAAGCAGGAGGGGAGAGAGAGAATGTGAGAAGGGCAGTGATTTGAGACCAAGGAGGAAATTAAAGTAATACCCAGAAGAGGCTAGTGCAGAAAGGAAACAAAGAGAGACATGCTGAGAAAGAGAGAAAAACAAAGTGATGAAGAGAAGTAACACGGAAACAGGAAAACTATTTCTATCATTGTTGCTTGGCCACAAAGAAAAATACTAAGCAAACAGGTAAATAATGTTATGTTCTTAGATGGTGGTATTACTACTAGTCTCACTAACACGTATGGGGAGGGAGGAGTGGGGCGCAGGGTCGGATGCAGAGGGAAACACACCCCGAGCAGGGATGCGTGCATGTATGAATGTACCACTTCCAATCTCACTATATATAATTACAATGCACCAATACAGGTATTTATTAAAAAGAAAAGTGCTGAGTTGTTTATAAACAAAAACATGTCTAACTAAATTGGATGGTTTAAAAAGTGTTCAACTCACAGATTTAAATATCTACTTAACAACAACAAAAGCAATGTAAGAAAAACAGACCGACGGAGAAAGACTAAAAGTAAAGGGATGCATAGAAAAAGGAGGTGAAAGAGAGTTGCTGAACGGGGAAGGGAATGGGGCCATGGTAGCCAGGAGGCAAGAGAAAGGGAGGCATCATTTTTTTCCCTGTCTTTTCAGTCTCTGCTTTCTAGAATTCCAAGTGCCAAGTCAGTCTGCAACCCTTTGGTTTTGCTGGAGATTTCCGGGACAAAATAGTCAGCTGGAACATACGCAACAATGACATGGTAGCCATACCCATTCCCCGGCCCTCCACTCAGCCCATACAAGCGGTCTTAGCCTGCAAACCACTTGCCCTCTCTGACATCCATCAATGTCAGATTCCTCGACTGTGAGCACAATGTGTGCACTGGTCTTTAAGGACAAGGATGGGCCAGGGTCTTCATCCACTGGCCACACCTTAGCATTCCCTCTCAATTAGGAATTATATGCAAAGGATCTCCAGACGCGGGAGTCCTCCAGCACTGTGGTTCTAAGGACTGAAATACACTCTTCAGTTCTGACCCTTTAAACCTCATAACCTGAGAGATGGGTGCCAGAAAGGAGAATAAAGAACTCAGGACCATTGGGTAGAATTACATTTAAGCCATCTTAATTAAATGGGGGTTTATCTTTCTCCTTGCCCCCTCCAT
Organism: Glis glis; assembly: GCA_004027185.1. NCBI lineage: Eukaryota > Metazoa > Chordata > Mammalia > Rodentia > Gliridae > Glis > Glis glis. Next base: position 68,571 of record PVJS01002815.1, read on the forward strand.
TTCATTTCTCATGCTCTCTCTCTCCTCTAGAGGCAATTCAACAGCCTTGTCCCCAATCCATACCTGGCTTTAAATAATGCTCACATTCAGGAAGTTCTTCTTTACATTGAACTCCAATCCTTTCTGCTATAGTTAAAACCTGTTACCTCAGTGGAGATTTAGAACAGCTGGTTCCCATTCTCTTTATGGCGATGCTTCTTAAAGATTCATGGGCTTATAAAGGACATTCATACCAACCTCACCTAAGGCACACAGCTCCTTTTTAAAAGCATTTTCCAAGAACATTCTCCTGTACATATATATGTTATTGACCAATTGCCCAGTTCATAGAGATCTTACTCATTGAGCAGATTTCTACGGCTCAAGGAAGACAACGCCCCGCTCCAATAACTTGAGGGTGAAAGGGGACATTAAAGGTCATCACTTTGTTTTGTTGTTTTTGTTTTGTTTTGTTCTTTGTTTTTGTTTTTTTGGTACTGGGGATTTGAACCCAGGGGCATTGTACCTCAGAGCTACACCCTCAACCTTTTTATTTTTTTTTTTAATTTTAAAACAGGGTCTCACTAAGTTGCTGAGGGCCTCACTAAGTTGCTGAAGCTGACCTTACAATCCTCCTGTCTCAGTCTCTCAAGTACTGGGATTACAGGCATGCACCATTACTCCCGGTATCACTTTGTACTTAAATTATTAAATACCTATTTTGGAGAAACCATTGTTAATTTGAAGTTTGGGACAGAACAAAAACTAAAACTACACCTAGAGCCGAGTGCTATGTCTGAAAAGGAAAGCATGTGGAAATGACGAATCTTTGGATAACTGCCTACAGTTCTGCTAGAGAATATCATCTCTTTGTGGGAACAAGGCGAGGCATTTTAGAATTTTGACAAATAGCACCCAATGTTGGTCTCTCAATGAAATTTGTAACTGTCTTCTCCCCATCACACATCTCAAACTGTTTCTTCTCCAAAGCATTGGAAAAAAAATCTGGAGCTATACAAAAGATCTTCAGCTGACTTTAAGGAGCAAACAACATATGTTCTCAAACATCTGTGCTTTTCCTGAGCTATTTTTTTCCATTATTGTCAAGAGAAAAGAAGTTTAGTGGAATGTTTCTCCACAGAGGCACAAGTCTATAATACTCCCTGTTGATTACATATAAAAGACACAAAATATTAGTTTATTAAAAGCAGCTTCAAGCATTACCACACAAAGCAGCTCTCCGATGGAACAGATTTATGAAGTAACGGCTGAAAGGTATGCAGATCACAAGATCCATGACAAATGTACTTTATTACACGGATCAGAAATTCCATATGTACTAGCAGTTACTGTACAACGATACACAACACCCAACTAAGACCACTTAAAGGTTTTTGCTGATATTGAAAACTATAAAGACACAATGTGAGAGTGAGAAAGTGTTTCATAAGATAGCATAATGCCAAGACAATTCATCACGTTAGGAAATAAAATACATTCTGCATATTATAAACTCAATATATTAGGAAGCTATGCCATTCTTTAAATTAAAATTTGAAAGTCTTTACCCCATTCATTTTTTAAAGCAGATGTTTATAATGTGTTTCCATACTTTAATTTGGTACATGATTGAATTAATACCAGATTTAACATTAACAAAATTAAGGAGATTTCATATTTTGTTATTTCCATCAAAAAAAGATACTTAAGTCTACAATTATGTAGTGCCAAAAGACCTCGTAGCGCAAAATAAACATGATACGCTTGAAACATGACAACTTTGTACTAGGCATTTCTTGGCTGGGAAGGATTTTAGCAGCTCTCAACCTGAACTCCAATGTTTGAATCCATTCTGCTGTATTCCAACCAAGTGGCTGTCCAGCCTGAGCTTGAGCTCGAGGGTACCAATCCTAATTCATCCTGTTTCATCTCCCAGTATCTTGGTTACAAAGTTCCTGTATAGATTGAATCCGTTTGTCTCTAACTTCCCATCATAGTTCTTCATTATATACTTGGGACAGCCTTGCTCACTACTTAATAGTTGCACAATTTTGGACATTATCTCTTCAAACCATCTCCTCATTGGAAACTAGGAATAAGAGTATTGATCCCACAGCATTGTTTTACAAATTCAACAATATATGTAAACCATTTAGCAGAATAAGCATTCTCTAAGTGTGGGCTGTAGTGTCATTTTTACTACTAGCCTATCAAATGAGTCTTAGTTGACATCACATTGTATTTTTTCCTCACTCTAAAATAGGTGCAAAAGACCCATGACATTCAAGTCTGTAAGTTTTAGGGTTCTTTTTGGAAGCAGGCCCAAACCTGGTCCTCGTCCTTCTTACTGCCTGACAGGCTCCAGGGACATGAGGGTGGCCTTTGATCTGGTGTAAGTACTTTAAAGGTCAGCCCTCAACCCCAAACATTTTCTTTTAAAATAGGTATGTGTCTGCTGCAATAGTGTTTTCAAATGCTGGCAAATACAGGAAAAAATAATTCTATTTTGTGCATAGCACAAATTTAAATCACTCTGCCAGGTAGCCTCAGAAGTTAATCACTTAGCTGGACGTGGTGGCACATGCCTGTAATCCCAGTACTTGGGAGGCTGAGACCGGAGGATCCGGGTTCACGGCCAGCCTCAGTTACTTAGTGAGGCCCTCCACAACTTAGTGAGACCCGGTTTCAAAATAAAGAATAAAAAAAAGGGCTGGGGGTGTAGCTCGGAGGTAGAATGCCCCTGGGTTCAATCCCAAGTACCACAAAAAAAAGTCTGCATTTCAATTGTGTTTATGTATTTGGCAATTCCTTCGGGTCACTTTAGAACCCTCCAATTTTGTTTTGTAGCTAGAACTTCACTAGCTTAAACTACACACGATTATCATCCCTCACTGTTACCACTAGGACATTTCAGATATTTGAATCAAGTCATTTATAGACAGGTAATTTTTCTTCTCCAACTCCTAAAAATCGTATCCCAGATATATGGATCCAAATTTTGAAAACATCCAAATTTCTTCAGAAGCAAATATACACTGCTGCATATTTTACATAGCATGTGAAGTAGTGGGAAAAAGATTTATTTCTACATTAATGTGATAGCAGAATAAAAGATGTGGTCAAAACCAGCTTCAACTGCAGGTCACACTTCTCTGATCGGTAGCTTCAGCACTAATGATTGTGGTCTATAGCTTTTGCTTTTGGATAGGCAGACCCATTCCTAACTAAATGTTGCCTCAGGAAATCCAGTCTGCTTTAGGCCCACAGGTTTGAGGGGGGTTCTACAAATCATTTCTCTACTAAAACCTGCTCTCTGATCCTGAATCTCCCAAGCCATCATGGGTTGAATAAAAAATAAGTATTCTACCCTAAAATTACCCTTTTCTCTTAGCAACTTTAGGCATCCTTGAGAGGCAGAATAGCACTGTAAGCATGTTGAGGGCTCTGGGACCCGACTGCTTGAATTTGAATGCCAGATCTCCTGGTTTTAGTTATATGGCCTGCGCGCCTCAGTGTCTTTATATACAGAGATAATATTAGCACCAATGATAGGATTGCTGGGTGGATTAAATGAATCAATAGTTTAAGCAATTTTGAATATTCGTATTTTAATTTCCCTAAAAACAACAAAAAATGTTACATTCAATTCCTAATCTGATAGCTCCATCTAATTTCAAAAATGATTTGGTGCTTAGCTTGAGCTCCACCTGGTGGTTTTACAGCAGTTCTTAGGAAAATATCAGCCAAATAAAAAAAATGGCAAATTTTAAAAACATAAACTAATTACAAGATTAAAGGACTATGTTATACATCTCAATTTATTATTAAAAATTATTAGAAGAGCCGAGCGTGGTGGCGCACGCTTGTAATCCCAGTACTTGGGAGGCTGAGACAGAAGGATCCTGGTTCGTGGCCAGCCTCAGCTACTTAGTGAGGCCCTCCTCAACTTAGTGAAACACGGTTTCAAAATAAAGAATAAAAACTAGGGCTGGGGGTGCAGCTCAGAGGTAGAACGGCCCTAGGTTCAATCCCCGGTACCGCAAAAAAAAAAAAAATTATTAGAAGAATAAAGTGACAAAGAAGTTACTACACTCCTGCACTGATTTTGGAATGCCAGTATAAATTTCCTTTCAAAATTTGAGGTGGGAATATCCCGCCAGCAGCTCAGTTCAGGAACTCAGGGCCTGAGACCTACTCAACCTGGTACAGGGCAGTTTCTCTTCAGCAGCCACCTTTCCAGGAGCCAGGACAATCCAGTACATGATTCCCAAGCTCCTGTTAGTAGTGATGGTTTTGTTAACTCTTAAATCATGAACGGACAATTTTTTTTTTTTTTTTTTTTTTTTGCGGTAACGGGGATTGAACCCAGGGGCGTTCTACCTCCGCGCTACACCCCCGGCCCTATTTTTTATACTTTATTTTGAAACCGGGTTTCATGAAGTTGCGGGGGGCCTCACTAAGTAGAGAGAGAGAGAGAGAGAGAGAGAGAGAGACAGAGACAGAGACAGAGAGACAGAGAGAGAGCGCGAGCTGAGGCTGGCCGCGAACCCGGATCCTCCGGTCTCCGCCTCCCAAAGTACTGGGATTACAAGCGTGCGCCACCACGCCCGGCTTATGAACGGACAAATTTCATGATGGACAAACTCAAGTGAACACCCTAAAATCTTGGAGAGCTCAAAGCTTCTACCACTGGAGTCAAACTAGAGGTCACTGGCCACAGAGAATGTGAATAAATCCCTGGCACTGATCTCCCACTTCAACTTAGAGGAAATACAATTAGAAAATACCCGAACGGGCTGCCAAAATTTAAGAGTGTCAAGTGTAATTGACATCATTAATACAGCAATTTCTATAATAAAAGGTAAATAATTCTACTAGGTTTAAATAAATATTTGCAACATTTTATTTCATGAATACTTATATGTCCATTTTCCTTCATAAACGTTGTTACTCATAACTATAACAAAATGCAACAGACCATGAATGAAGTCCATTTTTAACTGATGTCTGTCTTAGCTTGTGTGTGTGTGTGTGTGTGTGTGTGTGTGTGTGGTGCTGGGGATTGAACCCAGGGCCTTGCACATACTAGGCAAGTGCTCTGCCATTGACCCCCAATCCTTTCTTAGCTTCTTTTAAGAAAATGTATCTTAAGTATTTTAAAATTATTTACTTTCAGTGAACTATTGAGCAAATTGAGAAAAAACCTATTAATTTCAAGACTTTACTGGCATTAAACTTTATAGATTCCAATCTCTACAGGATTCTAATCATATCCTGTCTCTGTATTGTTACCCAGCCTAGCAGTATGCGTGGCAGTTTGTGACATCCTGGCCAAGTGACCTTATTCTAATATATTTCACCTTTGCTTGGTTTTCCTGTGAAGTTAACATCCTCTTCTGAGCATATGTTCAGCTTTCAGCCCTGAGGGCAGATACCTTGCCTTGTTCCCTACACCCCTAGTACCTGGAAAATCCCTGGCACAAAGTATATACTCAATACATATTTATTTCAGTAAACATAGAAAATGATTAATCTGATGAGTGAAATTTCAAAGGGAATGCTAAATTTAGATTGCTTAAATTGAAAATAATAAAATTAGCAAACTATAGCAAGACAGAGTTAGCTAAAACTAACTTCCATTATAGTACCAGCATTTCCAATAGTATATTCTATTTCTCAGTAAACTAGTTTCAGTTGAGCATTTTTCTTTACTGCAAGAGCTCTATAAGACTATAATGATACTAAGCTAACAACTTCCTGTGAATCTTCAGATATTAGTATTTCCTAAATTGATGTGAATACAAAGAAAAAAATATTTTTAACATTTTGAGAAACTGATTCTGAAGAACACACTCTGGGAAATGCTGCACTATGTTGTATTAGGCTGCACAGTATTAAAACTGAAGAACATTAAATAAGCTTCCAGGAAAAAACTTGAGATGTTTAATTTCCTAATGGTGCATGCCTATAACCTCAGAGAATTGAGGCTGAGACAGAAGGATCATAGGTTCGAGGCTAGCCTCAGCAACTTAGCGAGACCCTGTTTCAAAAATAAAACAGGGTTGAGGGTGTAGCTGAGGTGGAAACCCTTGAGTTCAACCCCCGGTATCACACACACACACACGTGCACACTGAGTTGTACATGTTAATATTCTACCTAAAACTAAGAACTTAAGAATTTTCACTGAACTATCTGGTCTTCTGTAGTATTGGGAAACCTTAAGTATATATAAAAGAAAAGATCAAACTTCAAGATCTACATACAAAATATCTTTTATTCTGAATTACAGAAAATCAAAACTCTAAACAAGTACTATTTATTAAGATGTACTAATGTCACATTTTTAGATGAGTATATAATAGCTTTTTAAAAATCTGGGTTCACTCAAATTTGTCAGTATATTATTTATCTTTACTGACTATAATTACCAAGTTGTAACATCAAACAATTACAACCACATTAATACTCGACAGTATTTTGATGTCTGATAATACCTGAATATTGCGCAGCATCCAATTAAAACATCAGTATACTTTCATTTATAAAAGAAAATATTTTGTTTCCCAAAACAAACTTGAGGATTTATTCTGGGTTTGAATTGAAGACAAAAGGTCAAGTTAAAATATGAAAAGTTCTCATTTGGTGGTAGCTGCAATGAGTGTATAATCCTCTAGTCCAGCATCTGCCCCGTGTGGCATTTCTTCAGTTTTCAGCGTCTACCAGGCCAGACCCTTCGCTGCCTTCGCTGCCTTGGCTTTGCCTTTCCCCTTTCCTTTCTCCCTCTTTGCCTTCAGCCTTTTTCTCTGCCTCTGGTTCATCCATACTGGGTACTGTCCATGCTGGTCTAGAAGAGTCTTTTTGTTTCTCTTAATCTCAGTTTCCATTTTCATGTCATCTGGATAAAAAAATGGAAAAACTATTAATACTCTTGACAATGGAAAAACGATTAACACTCGTTTTTGTGTAAAAAACAACGCTGTGAAAGCATATGAATGCATTGAGATCATCCGTGTTAGAGGTAGTCTGAGACTACAAAGGAAAAAAAAGCCCTTATCTGTGAATGCTCTTGGCTATCACTGAAAACTGCTTACAGCAAACTCAATGGAATCAGAGTATAACAAAAGAAAAAAACAAAACAGGAGAAAAAAGAAAGAGGATCAATCCGAGAGACTGAAGAAGATAAAAAAAAAGATCAATAAGTATATGAGAAGATGTTAAACCTCAGTCATTAGGCAAATGAAAATCAAAATCCTAAGACACTACTTTATACTCACAAGAGAGACTATAATTTAAAAAAATGGAAAGTGAGCATTAGTGAGGGTGTGAAGAAATTGGAAGCCTGTACTTTGCTGCTGGAAATGTAAAAATGGTGTGGCTGATGTGGAAAAGAGTAAATAAAGAATTATCATATGACCCAGCAATTCTAAGTTCACACCCCAAAGAACTAAAAGCAGGTATTCAAACAAAAACTTACACACAAATGTTCACAGCAGCACTATTCACAATAGTCAGAAGGTAGAAGCAACCCAAATGCTGAATCATCAATGAATGGGTAAACAAAACATGATGTATATACTGGACTACTGTTCAACTTTAAAAAGGAAGCACTCATACATGCTACGACATGGGTGAACCTCAAAAATATTATGCCAAGTGAAAAAAGCAAAGCACAAAAGATCACATATGTATGATTCCATTTATATGACATATCCAAAATAGGTAAATCTATAAAGATAGAAAGCACATTACTGATCTTCAGAGGCTAGGGGTCGGAGGAAGAGGGTACAGGGTTTCCTTTCAGGTGACAGAAATGTTTTGGAACTAGAGGTGATGGCTGCACAACTGTGAATGTACTAAATGCCACTGAATTGTATATTTTAAAATGGTTAATTTCATGCTACGTCAGTTTTGCCTCAACAATGAAAAAACAGTGAGTGGGCAGGGGTGGCATGTTCGCGAGGAAAGGGAGACACAGCGAACAAGGCGAGTGTTTCAGAAGTTTCCAGGAGAGCTAAAATAAAGCAGCAGATTGAGAGGAATGTGAGATCAAGGGGGTCATTTTTCTTTCTTGATATGGGACACCTCAGACACATTTATGCTGTCGGGAATGACCCAGCGCAGAGAAGACTGATGGGGAGAATGCACGAGTACAGGCCTTGTGCAAAAGGAGAGAGGATGCATAACACGTGGAGAAGGGGGCCTTTGTGAGATCATGAATAAAAGAGGAAAACAGATTATACAAATTCTTATAGACTTGGGTAGTGGAGAGATGAGGGTATCTCTGTTGACTGCCTCTAATTTTTAAAGAAACTGAAGAGCTTTTTGTAATTTTTATTAGTATGGACTAAAAGAGGGACAGAGTAGAAAGAGAAAATTTAAAAATGGTCATTTTGAAGAATGGAAAAGGAAATTTCTAGGATCAAAAGGTTGAAGAATACTGCTCTCTACCTTGACCACAAGACAACACATAAATATACTTCTTGCGAGCGCTTAATTTAGCTTGCTGCCAAATTGGTGCATTAGGATGTGAAATCCAATAAACCTTTTCCTCTGCTGAAAACAGCATTATATATATAGCCTCTAACTTTAGACTATGATTAGGATACAGAGATCCCTAGAATCTATCAAAACAAAATACAGTGAAACTGGAAACAGTAGAAGTACACAGCACTCACAGAATGGGAATCTTGCAAAGAGTAAAATGAAGACCTCTTTCTATCCAGCCTAGACACTGATTAAATTGTGCATCCTTCCAATGAGGTCACATCTAGGTTTGTCTGTTCCTCCAGTATTATCTATTCTTGAGACACTCATGCTAATGTAGTCACTGAAGACCTATCTCTAATAATCCACGACATGCCTAGTCACATGAACTGGCTTTAAAACCGTTGAACATGGAATCTCTAGTGGCACTCTAAGTCTTTAAAAAATAAACATGGCAAGTATGTATATGAGCAGGAGTGGAAGTGAGTAGAAGACAGTCAAAAGAAGGTAAAAGAACCACAAAGGAAACTGATAAAGAATTTTTTTTAAGCGAAGCACATAAACTCACCTGTTTCATCATTCACCACGCATTCCATTTTCTCTTGGTAATGTTTGGGTACCACCACAGTTGCTATCTCTTGAACATCTTTCATTAAAACATCACTGTCTACTTTGAGAATACTTTTAAGTCTGTTGAGCTCTTTTGGGGCATTCTTTTTTCTCTTTTCAGCCCGCATCTTCCTTTTCCACTTGCTCCGTAAGCTTTTAGCCATGTTTTACCTGGCAGTTAACAAAAATAAATATTCAAAAGCAAATTATTTACTACTTTTTTTGTGTGTGGCGGTACTGGAGATTGAACCCAGAGGCATTCTACCTGAACTACACCCCCAGCCCTATTTTTTATTCTTTATTTTGAAACAGGGTCTCACTAAGTTACAGAGAGCCTCACTAAGTACCTGAGGCTGGCAGAGAACCTGTGATCCTCCTGTCTCAGCGTCCCAAGTACTGGGATTACAAGTGTGCATCACCACACCCAGCACCACTTTTTTAAAAAAGGGCAGATCTTTGAAAAATCAGGCCAATAGATATCTCTACAAAACAGGAAAAAAATGAAAGGTCAACTCTGCTCTGTATTCAAATTTATGATGACTTAATGTTCAACTTATGTGAGAATCAATATGGCTCATACAGGCATTAAATAACAAGACCATCAAATCGGACTCCCTGTGGTCAACGGCAAACTGAAATCAAGAAAATTCTGAAAGCTCCCTAGTTTCCTTACAAGATGGAGAAATTTAATTTCCCCAGAAATGTGAAGAGCATCCCCGCCTTATATTTATGTAAGTTTACAAATTATAAGATGATTTTTATAAACACCCCACCACAATCATATTCATCTCTTCAAGAAACCCTAACTACTTTAAACTCATTTATTTTCACTCATTTATTTAGGCCAGTCCCAGGCCTAAATCCTTCACAAAATGGTTAGTATGAACTTTCAAAAGCTTAGAGCATATCCCTGCCTTTCTAAGACTTCTTTAGTGACCTCACCTCTCATATATTCAAGACCTACAAGGTGATTTGTCATCTGTCCCCTGCCTCCTCCAACTCTATCTCATCTTACTCTCCACTCTCCCCCACACACCTGCAAGCTCCAATTACATCTGAAAAACAGCCAAACTATGTCCATTTCAATGCATTTGCTGTTTTCAGGCCTGGAGGCTGCTCTTCCCAAGGCTCACTCCTTCTTCCAGAACCTCGGAACGGTCTTCTGTGACCCTGGTAAGCTCCTCCTTGCTTAATACTTGCTGCACATTGAAGCTATTCTGTGTGCCTCCGTGGAATGGAGGCACCACGAAGGTAGAGTTAAGGAGATTTTGCTCATCGTTGGATCCCTCAATTCATATCAACATTTGTTGAGCGAATGACTGGCTAGCTGAACACCACTGTTTGAAGGGCAGCAATCACAAACTCATTTTGCTCCCTCTTCTACCACCCAAACCTGCGCGGGCCCAGGAGAGAAAGGCTGCGGTGGACAATCCCGAGAGCCGAAGTTAACCTCGGCGGGACGGAATGACAAGTGCTGGCTCCATTTCACAGAGCCCGGGGAAGCCGGAGGGCCGCCGGCAAGACCACGGGGCACGCTCGCCCTGGACGGAGCCTACTTCTCCAGAAAGAGGTCCAGCGTGGCCGAGAGCCGGCCCAGGCTCGGGACGAAACCTTCTATGGGCGGCAGAGTCGAGCCCCAAGCCTCCCACCCCGCGGGACCCCAGACGCACGGACCCCACCTGAGAAACTCCAATCTCGCCACCCGCACACAGCACGCCGACCGGAAGTCGCGCACTTCCGCCTTCCGGCCAGGGCGGCGCAGTGCACGCCGGGAGCGGCCGCGGGGCGGGGTCTGTGGGGTCCCGGCCCGCGCGCTCTGCGTTTCCTGCGCCGGCGCACTGGGGGGCGTGGCGGCCCCGTCCAGGGGTGGGAGTCGGGTTTGGAGAAGTCTAGCCAGAGGTCCTGTGGAGGGAGGCCTGCGTCCCACACCTGCGCGGGCCAGTCCCCGCCACGCTGTACACCTCACGCCCGGCCTCACCGTCGCTGGATTCGCTTAGAGCTCATCATCCCGGCGCACGTGTTCTTCCAGAGTCCCTACTGAGACCATCTTTACTTGCAGCCTGGAAATTTGCCTCTCCAGGCCGAAGGTCTTCCGGATGTACACTTATGCCAGAACTTACCAAATTGTACACTTTAAGTATGTGCAACATATTGTATGTTAATTATACCTCAAAGCCGTTACCAAAACCAGAAGGCTATTAAAATCTCCTATCCTAAAGGAGATTTTAATGTGTAAAATGATCCAACTGTTTCAGTTCAACATTTACCTGTCTGGACAGTAACATAACAGACAGTGCCAAACCTAGAACCTTGTCTGAGGTCTACAACAACAGTACTATATTACCTGTGATTCTAATAGTTCAGGCTTTAGAACCACACAGATCTGGCATGGGCGAATAATTAATGTCTTACAGTCTGGATTATCTTGTCCTTAAGAAGTTAATACAATCTCATTGATCCTAGTGGGATGGTAAGAACTCAGCAATGGTAGCCCTTTTTCAACATTATAGTTTCAAACATATAGCTACCTAGTACTACTTGTAAGCAGTGTTTTTGAGAGTTACAACATATATCCCCAAACAAGAAAATAATCGTCTTTATTATTTCTTTTTTAAGTGGAATTGGGAATTGAACCCAGGGGCATTTTACCTCCAAGCTACACCCCCAGCCCTTTTTATTTTTTGTTTTGAAACAGTCTCCCTAGGTTGCTGAAGTTTAGAACCCGTGAGCCTCCTGTTTCAACCTCCCAAGTACTGGGATTACAGGCATGCGCCACAATGCCCAGCAAGAATTGTCCTTAATGATGACCTAGTAAATTCCTGTCTGGTTGCTTGTAAAGACTTCTTCGTGAGACAAATCTTTTGTGTGTGCCCTTAAGAAACCATGCATAGTGTGGAAATTACTGAATTCAGAATACAGCAATTTTTAAACAGCCTGAAAACAAACACACACACACACACACACACACACACACACACACACATATGTATACATACACACATACACGCACACACACAATTGCCAGGGAAACCTCTTTTCTTTCTTTCTTTCTTTTTTTTTTTTGCGGTACCGGGGATTGAACGCAGAGGCGTTCTACCTCCGCGCTACGCCCCCGGCCCTATTTTTTTATGCTTTATTTTGAAACCAGGTCTCACGAGGTTGCGGAGGGCCTCACTAAGGAGAGAGAGAGAGAGAGAGAGAGAGAGAGAGAGAACGCGCGAGAGCTGAGGCTGGCCGCGAACCCGGATCCT
>PVJS01002816.1:0-12504 GCA_004027185.1 Glis glis
AAAAAAAAAAAAAAAAAAAAAAGAAAATCACCAAGCTCTCAATCTCAGTATCCTTTATGTCTTGCCCAATCAGCGTTTGTTGTATGGTACAAACAAGGACGAGCAAATAGGTGAACACAGTAATGGATGGAGGATAGAAAAAGCTGGCACTGGACCAGCTCCGACTGCTGCTAAGCCCACATTCTTTGCCTTCCATGATTGCAAGATGTTCCAGTAGGACACAATAGGCTAATAAAGATCTGAGCTGAGGCTGTAATGCCAAGAGGGGATGGAAGGGCAGGCAAGAGAGAAGCAAGAGAGGTAGAGCCACATAGCATCAATGAAGTCCTTTCTAAGGTGAACAACCACTTGATTTTCCTGGAACCAAGGGGTTTCTGGGGGCATTCGACTCTCAGTGGTAAAACCAGGACTCAGTCCAACTAACCAAGCCCTGAGGAAAGCATCATATATTCCAAGGTGAGAAAGGAGAAGTACCAGGACACCCTTCAGGAAATAAGGTAATATTATAACTGGACCCTAGCAGTCCTAAAATTGTAGCAGGTATCAAAATTCTCCAAAGGACTTGTTGGACACAGAGTGCTGGGCCCCACCTACAGTTTCTGACTTAGTAGGCGTAGGAAGAAGCAGAGAATTTGCATTTTTCATGCTGCTGTTGGTCATCCAGAATCATACACCGAGAGCCACTGCTTTCTAGTTTGCAAAGCATTTCTGCAGATGTCAGCACCTTTGCTGCTCATGATGGCCTTGTGGGGCTGGGACCACTGGGAAGGTGTGAGAGTGACTGCTGGCTCATGGAGTGTCACAGTCTCAGACCAGGGAAGAAACAGAAATGGCGTCATACCACACACTGCCTTGGGGTTGAGATTCTTGGGATTAATCTGTCCTTCCTTGTCAAGACCAGCTCTCTCTGAGGCTGTAGTTCCCCGATGCAGCCTTACACCTTCAGAGCTTTTATGCACAGGGAATGCTACCCTGATGCCCCAACATTGGGGAAGTTGGTCACTTCCATCTAAACAGGATTGTAAAGGTCCTGCCTTTTCCCACTGTGTGCTACGCACCACTTAACCTGTGATCCTGAGCAAACGGTTTCTACTTCCTAAAAGTGCTTTACTAGAAGTCACCCTGTTCTACTGCTTGCAGAGATACCTGCCAATAAAAGAGGAGCTATTAGCTTGTAATTAACAACTTCCCAAAAGCAATCCTGGTCTTTATCTGGCTGTCTCTGGATTAAGTCAAAGGTTGTTTTCATTGGCTGTTAGGCTTAACAATTGAGGATGCCAGTTGCTTTTGTGTGTGTGTGTGTGTGTGTGTGTGTGTATGTGTGTGTGTGGTACTGAGGATTGAACCCAAGCACATTCTACCTTCAAGCTACACTCTCAGTCCTATTTTATTTTTTATTTTGAGACAGGGTCTCCCTAAGCTGCTGAGAGTCTCACTACATTGCAACTGTCTCAGCCTGTTTCAACCTCCCAAGTACTGGGATTACAGGCGTGAGCACTAAGCCTGGCAGCAACCAACTTTTACAAAAGAGATTAGAGGGGGAAATATTGCTTTTATGTATTCTAGATAGTTTACAAAGTACTTTGGCAGGTCAAGTCTCACTTAATGTTTATAAAAATCTTTTGGCTATTTTCCATATGGCTACAACCCTAGTGATATATCCCAGGGTCCTCAGCTAAGAAACAATGGTATTAGGACACACCCTCACTCTGCCCCAGTCTGTCTACCAACCAAAAGCAGACAGTCAGACTGGCTGCATTCTTTCATGTGTACATCCTGAAACACACACACTTCTTTCATATGCATGTCAAACCTGGGAATGTCCAGATCCCTTCAAACTCACGCAGTGAATGCTGCCTTCTTTTCCATCGCCTTTAAACTACTTTGTATCACAAATTTCATATGGTTGTGCCCGTTTTCTACAATTAGACAGTGCATCCTTGCAGATAGTCTTATGTTCCTTCCCTGCTCCCTGAGACCCTGGAACAATGTGTGAACACAGCAGGAGCTCAGAGAGTGTGTGCCCAAGGAACCTCAGGATTGAAATAAGAACCCTGCCTTCATACAGATCTACAAATACCAGACAGGGAGAGGGGTATTTTAGTTTCCCATTGCTGCTAGGAAAAATGAGAACAAACTTGGTGGCTTAAAACACACACACACACACACACACACACACACACCTATTACTTTACAGTTCTAGGGGTTGGGAGTCTGAAGTGGGTTTCCTAGGCATCAGGGAGGGGCAGGAGTTCGGTCCTTCTGGGGCTCCAGGGACTAATCCATTTCCTCACCTTGCCTGTCTCCAGGGGCTGCCCACGTTCCCTGCCTCATGACCCTCTTCTCCCATCTTCAAAGCAACCACAGGGCCCAAGACCTCACCTTGCAGCACTCACATTGCCTCTTTTGCCTCCCTTTCTGCTTTTAATGACCTTGTGATTACCTTGGGCCTTCCTAGAAAATCCACACTAAAGTCATCTGATTAGCAATCTTAAGTCCCCTTCACCATGTAATATAACATCTTCACAGGTTTCAGGGACTCAAATGTGGACATCTTGGGGATAGCATTATTCTGCCTACCACACTGAAGCAGAGAGTAGAAGGTAGGGAAAAAACATACTGACAATGGTAAAATTCACAAACCATAGCTCACCCAAAGCCCTCCGCCACTGCCTGAACACTTGGGAGGTACCGGACTCTGCGCTAAAGGCCTTCTATACATTCTGTGTATGCGTGTAATCCTCATGTCAATTTAGAGGCATTGGTACTGGCCGTATTTTCAGATTAGGAAAGATAAAGAAACATCGTGTCGCTTGCTCAGGGTCCAGGAAGTGCTGAGGAATCGCTGAGCTGCTGGGTCCTCCTCACCGCATGGCCGCCTCTGGGCCATCTCCCTGCTCTCTGTCAGCTGGCCACAGCTGTGCGTTCTGCAGTCTGCTTCTCCCTAACTCCCAGCCCAGACCCGCTTAACTATATGATGAGAGGTAGGGTCGAATGGGACCTGGCAAAACCCTCCAGCAGGTAACTCTTCGGGGATTTGTTTTTTCCTCTTATTCTTGTTGTTCAAGGAGACAGATGATAATTAAAATGTCAGAGCCCTTCATGCTTCCCTGATCAGGATAACTACTTTACCACAGGTGATAGAAAGAAAAGGAGGAAAATGTCTGATGTGTGTGGCGGGGGCAGGGGGAGTAGGTAATGATTCTGAGAAGTGGCAAAGCTGGAGAAACTGAGCCCTTCAACTCAGGGGAGAGCTGATCATACCTCCAGCTGAGCCAGGGCAAGTGCTCCCCTGTGGGGTCTCCAGGGAGCTCCCACCCTCTCCCTCCTCCTCCGGCCCCCATTCCTACCAGCTCCACAGGACCCAGTTCCCAGAGGATCCGTCCAACAGCTTGCTAATTCTCTCCAATCTCTCCAATTCACTTAATTCCCAGTTTCAGTAACAGAAGCAGCAGCTGTCAAGATCAGCAGCTGTGTTCTTTGTGTCTACAGCTCTACCTCTCCCCTTCCCTCTCCAAGTTAACAGAGTGGATCACATACAACCTTCCAGGGGGAAAACAGAATAAAGGCCTGGGATAATATTTGAGAAAAAAGAAAGGAGAGATGAACTTGTAGGAGCAGGAAAGTCTCAGGTCAACTGGAGACAATGGAAAGAATTCTCCCTTAACCTCCAAGTCCCAATTTTATATTGAGCAACTTCCTTGACACCCTGTGTGCTCGCTAGAAGTTAGTTCTTTTCAAATTCTCTTTGGCAAGGAACTAGTTGTTTTGTTTTGTTTTGTTTTAATTCCAATCTGTGTGGATCAGTTCATGGTTCCACTGTGCACAACTAGTGTGCAACCACACACCATGTGTGACTCACCCCAGAATGCAGTGCCACCTGGCTGGCCTGGCCTACACTCTGCACGGATGTCTGTCGGGGCAATGTCTGTCTTCATCTCAATTGCTAAGTAAGACAGTGCAAGAGGCCTCGTTGAGAAAGTGTGATCTACATGAAGGTTAAAGGCATGTTAGTCTTGTGGATCCCTGGAAGACGAGTCTGTCAGGCGGTGGAAACATCTAGAACAAAGGTAGGAGCCAGGATGGCTCTGACAGGTAAGGGAGGGGGTAGGACATGTTGGGCCCTATAGACTGTTGAAGACTTTGACTTTTTTTTCCCACTCTGGATGAAATGGGCACTGCAGGATTTTGAGCAGAGAAATGTGTGGTCTAGCTGTAGTGTTCGGAGGGCTGGGACAGAGGCAGGGAGACCCGTTAACCACCGCAATTATTTGGGCAAGAGATAATGGAGTTGCAGTCCAGGGGGGTCAATACTTAAGGCTGTCCAAAATTGGGTGTATTTTGAAGCTAGTGGATAGTTAAGGTTCAAGAAAGAGTTGGGGATGGTGCCATGCAGTGGGTTTTGGCCTGGTCAACAGGAAGGTACAGTCACCATCTCTAAGTTGAAGGGGCAGCCCGTGACATGGGTTTGGTCATGAAAAATTGGAGTTTAGTCTTCAACATGCTAGGGTTGAAATCCTCCATAGACCTCCAAACAGAGACAAGAGCTGCTGAGCGGCATTTGGATACACAGGCCTGGAGTGTGGGAGAGACGTCTGGGCTGGAAATATAAGTGAGGGAGTTGTCAGTATTTAAAGCCACGGGATTCAGTGAGATCACCAAGGGAGTAAATTTAGAGAGAAGGGCACTCTCAGATAAAGAGATGGGGGGCCAGCAAAGGAGCGGGAAGATGGAGATCAAGAGTGTGGTGCCTTGAAAGCCAAGGGAAGAATGTGTTTGAAGTGAGGACTCGGGCACATTGCCAGACTTCACTTTCTGCATCTGCTAACTGGGAATGTTAATGCTCCTACGAGGTTATCGTGAAGACTATAAAGGAGTTAACCCATTTCATAATACATGCTAAACGTCGTCACTGTGTTAGGTACTTGAATTTGGGTAACATATACCTCCCCACCTCAAGTAGGAGACTATGTATTTGTAAAACACCCAGCCCGGTGCCTGACCCCAGAGGTGCTCAACAGATCATTCTTTGCTCGGAATAGTAATTGCCTCTGTGTGGCCTGCGTGGACTCACACTCTTCTCTGCTTCCTGAGACCAATTAAAATTATTTAGTGTTCATTAGTCAGTACGGGTGAGCAAGGGAATCCTTCTCCCCACTCCCACCATTTCAGTCTAATGCTCAGATACTTCAGAGAATATGTGGGTTTATTTCTGTTTTTTCTTTTTTTTTTTTTTTGTATGTGTGTGGTATTGGCGATTGAACCAAGGGGCATTCAACCTCTGAGCTACACCTCCAACCATTCTTATTTTATTTTATTTTTTAAACAGGGTCTCACTAGGTTGCTGAGAATCTAGCTACACTGCTGAGGCTGGCCTCGAACCTGTGATCCTCCTGTCTCAGTTTCCCAAGTATTGGGATTACGGCATGTGCCACCATGCCCAGCTAGGTTTCTTTCTTGGTTAGAGAATAAAATGGGTCTATTTGAGAGTTCCTAACAAGTCCTACCTGGGCTGACCTGAGAGCCTTCAGGGCATGAGGCCACCCACGGAGGCCAGCAGCCCAATGATACATGTCTACAACTCAGTCCCAACCCCTCACCTCCCAAGCCTAGAAAGACAAAATAAGGCAAAAGGCAGTTTCCAAAATGGGAAAGAAATACCAAGGGGCAGCCTAAAGAGCACAACCTGGGACCAGGCCAGCGGCTTCATTTGTGTCCCATGAAAAGAATGAAGAGTGTTCCCTGCATCTGTGTGCCCAGAACACACACGTGGATTGATGTCCCTAAGTAAGGCTGACTCTTGTTTTCCCACAAGCCAAGCAGCCACCTCCTTCACCTGGTTCACTGTCAGTCTTCTCAACCCAGGACCTGGAAGGGGGCTTTCTCCCTTCTGCACCCTCTCTCCAATCCTCCTATCTAGGGGCTGGACCTGACTAGGGCACCACAGGGCAGGTAACCAAGGTAACCCAAAGCCTCAGAGCCCAGGTGGGCCGTGGGGACAGCCCAGAGGGCCAGAGGCTCTGTGCATTCAAGGCTCAGCAGCTCCCAGGCCTTCTGGGACTCTGGTGGGGAGGCTCCGTGGAGCCTGCTGCTTTCTTCATGACTCTGGGTGACATTGCACAGACTTCCCAGTTTCTCTCCGATGCCTTTGTTTTGATCTACAGAAGTCTGCTGAGTTTCTTTTGGGCCTTGTCATGTTAACAAAAACAAATGTAATAATATGCACTTGAAAAGGCTCACATGTCTTGATATTTTAATAAGCTTTTGATTCTACAGGGACCTCTGAGGCTTTTAAAAGTTTAAAGTTAATAAAGAGAGTGGAAGAAAAAAATATGAATTGTTTTTAATTATTATTATACAGGATTAACCGAGCCAGTTGTGTATAATTAGACAGTAGCTACCTTGCATAGTAGAGGCAGTAAATAGGCCCACAGGGGGGCTGCCAGAAGGCTGAGGTGTTTACAAGGCACTGGAGATGTTTTCACCAAGCACATAATCCCCATTGCAGTTACTCTTGCTTTTATAATGGATGTGTTCATTACAACCAGGGACTAATATGCGTATCCATCATCTTTCTAGCACAGTTGACTCTGAAGTAGGGGACGGCAGGGGAGAGTGTGCCATATACTTTGGTGGTGAAATTATTAAGGGAGCCCATTAGTATGCAGCTTTTTGGGTGGTTTCATTTTCGTTGCCATTGCTGAGAGGAATTTTAAGGAGAAGTTAAATGAACAATTGCCAAAGGAGTGATGATTAAGGTATTGCTAAGAAAGTTTTGTTTTGTTGTTTTTAATATCTCCAGCAGTGCAAGCAAGGAGCCAGGAGTTCTAGGGCTTTGTTATGAACCAGCCTACGACCTTAGGGAATTCATTCGTTAATTCAACATGTATAGAGTGCTGCCATATGCCAGGCACTGTCTTAGGTGCGGAGGACAAAATAATGACCAAGAAAGGCCACCCTTTCTCCCAGGTGTTCTCAAGCCGGCATATCCCTCTCAGTTATGCGGGAAGCTTTTCAAGTGGAATCCTGAGAGTAATAGAGCTGGGAGCATCTGCAGGGAATGACCTGGGGTATGAATTTGGGGAAATTGCTTCAGTGACTCTAATGGTTTCTGATTGGAGCTGGGGAGAGTTATGGTTAAACAATAAAATATGATCAGTGCTATGAAAGGGGAAGTGTTTGGTGGCTTCCACTCCTCTGTTTTTGCAATGGCCAGAGTGACGCCTGTTCTCTATTTCTACCTTAGGTCGGATTCCCCCAGGAAGCCGAATCTGAGGAGGACCATGCAGGAGGTTTATTGAGGAGTGCTCTCAGAACAAACCCTGGTTGGGGGTGGAAATTCAGCCTCACCGGCTGCCTCCAGAATGGGATGCGGCCTGAGGGAAGCAGATGTGGCCAGCCCTAGTCCAACTCCATAGAGTGAGTGGCTGCCAGCTCCCAGGCACCACCTCCATCCCAACTCCTGTGGAACAAGGGCCTGCACCCTGGAGGGGGACACGGGTGGCATGCCACAGCATTCTCCACAGAATCCTACAGACATGGACCTTGAAGTGAAGACTGGACATACTCCAAAGATAAGAAGTTACTCATTTTCTGTTAATTAACGCATAAATAAACGTGCTTTTGAATTGGATTAGTTTTCGACATGAGAATGATTCGGTGACAACTTCTCTCGCCTCGTGATGATCAGTGTTTATTGGGCTGAGCTGCTGCCTGGGCAGACCTCAATTTTTCCACCAAAACTCCTTGTATGTCCCCTCCCCCAAAACTTCCACACTTGGGCGAGAAGGCACATTTCTTAGAAGAGGACAACTGATTTTTTTATAAGAGACATAAATGAGGCTGACTCTCCCGCTGCACTCTCTAAATGAGCTGGCAGGTTCCACTTGTCGTCGCACTACGACTACTAAGAAAGTGGTAGTTCTTTTATTTACATTTGTTAAATATTTGTCTTGACCTTTCTACTTAAGGACGAGTTGATGGAGTTATTATATGCATGTGAACTAAGAGTTTAAACCCTGTTTATTTCCCTGTTCAGGCATCCAGAGATGACGGGGTTAATTTTTATGACTTGTAAGATTCCTCTGGCTCTAACACTCTATCTTGGGTTGTTATCTTGGGCTAGGAGTACCAGATTTCCTCCCAGACAAGAGCGGGTAATGCAGGGAGACCTTTAAGAGCCTATTCTGCCAGAAAGCAAGCATTATAAACCACTAATACGACAAGAAAAATGAGAAGGAGATATTTTCCCCTTCATCTTCTCCATCTCCTCCTTATCTAAACTCTGGAGTGGAGAGGTCAATCAGTGGTTATACAAGATGGCAGGATGGATGCAAATAGAAATATGCTACCAATGGGGAGAAAAAAGTGAGTGGAAATCTGTAGAACACTAGGATCCTCCTCCATTGTCTTGGCTGAACACATATAACGCTTCATCCTCAAATCATGTTTATCCATGTTCCTGTTTTAGTCAAACACTCAGGATGAGAAGCATCAATTATGTTTTTCATTTTACATTTATTTAAAGAACCATCTCTCATCAAGCTGCTCCATCTCTAGGCATGTTCAAGAATATTTTAAGCAACAAGAAATGCTCCATGCAGCCTAGAACTCTGTTCTGGGAATTGAAAACAGCAAAGCATTTTGCTGGGATATTTGTGCTGAAACACAAGTTGAGGTAGAGGTAGGTAGTCACTTGGAACTCTGGGATGCTGGGAGTGAGCCTAGGTGATAAGATGGAAATGAGCTTTCAGGATGCTCACTTGAAAAACATGGTTGTTAGGACTTTGAGCTGCAACCATAGGCCATTGTATCGGACAGACATACAATAGATATTTGTATAAATACATGTCCCTACAACATGTCCACAGTATTCCTCCCTCTGGAACTGAAAATAGGGCCATTAGAACAACCTGCCCGGCTTGAGAACCAAACTATTTTGGAACCTAAAAGGAAGCTTTGGAAATAGGGCAGCTACCAGGATCTGGGGACTAGGAAGAGCAAATAACGACAAAACAGTTTAAGAAAAGATGAAAGAGTTATTTTGGAGTGGAATCGGCTAGGAGGAATGTTAATGGTCTGCCTTTATTGTCTTGTACAGAGAGTGCCACAGAGAGCGCTCATTCCCATGGTATAACTGTGCGATGTAATAGGAGGAAGTTAAAGAGAAAAACTTGAGACAGGCATTAAGGGAAGAGACAGAACTTTCATATTCCCAGGGGAAGGTGAGCACATTCAAGGCATTTAGAAATTGAGGTTGGATTAAACGCAAGGAAATATTTTCTATTGTCGGCAACAATTCTATGCTGGCCTGCTGGGACGGAGTACATCATCTAACAAGACATTTTCATTTCTAATTTCTTTAACTCCATGGAAAATCCTTCCTGAATTCTCCACAACTCTCTGTGGTGTTTACTAAGTGAAATAACTTAGTGCCCTCCGCAGCCTTCAGTAACTTACTATCCACTCGCTTCTCCAAATCAATAGTAAACACATTAAATACTATTGGTCCCCAAACAGACCCCAAATGCACCACGCTATTAACCTCTCTCCACTCCAGGAGACCAACACACACTCTGTTTCCTGCTGCTTAGCTGGGTTTGTAAAAATCTCCAGTCTCCGACTGCTCCTGCCCAGCTTAAAGGAAGAGTCCACCTCGACTCCCATTCTCTCCTATTTGTTGCAGCACAGCATCAGGCTGGAGCCTGGAGTCCTGAGTAGAAGGGCTGGGGGTGACACCCATCCATTTGAAGGAAGGCAGACCCAAGAGAATGAGCAAGGAAGGGAAAGGAGGCAGAGAAAATCTTCATTGTTCTTGCTGAAACCCCAATTGCACTGCCATTTTTCAATTCCATTGAGAAATGTCAGTGTTCTTTCCCGCTGTCTGGCGGAGGCAGATTTGACCAGGTGTCTCCACACAGAGTGGGTTCTCACAGTTTGTCTGCGTGTGTGTCATCAAGCTAAATAAGGAGCCAGTTCAGTCCGCCACCCCCCTTTGCTTCTGCCGGCCAGACACACTTCCCCATATGACAGTCTTATAAATAGCTGCTAAGCAGCTGGTCCTCCTCTCACCTCCTGACTCTGTCAGATTCCCCACCACAAGCCCCTGACAGTCATGCAGCTGGGAGCTCCCCCTTCCTCTTCTTCTCCCCTCTCCACCTTCTACCTCTGACATGTGGCCGCCGCCTCAACCATGTCCACTGTAACCACGCAGGGATCAACTTCCGTGGGAGAAGGGGTGGAGAGGTTGGAGCTGCATTTGACCACTGAAGCAAGCTGTCACCCAATTAAACAAGGGGATGGAAGGTTGGGAGACACTGCAGCGAGACACCAGACAGTCCATAGTACACGGGCCAGATGGCTGACCCAGCAAAATCCCAAAATCATTCTGGAGTGAGTCAAATATTATAAATATCCATGGGGCTCTGCTACACTTCTCTCTATATATGCACATATTCAAGAATAATTTTGGGGCAAATAAATATAGGATAAATTGCGTTATTATTAACTTTTACAAAGTACCAACAATGTATTCAGAGTTCAAATCAGGGTAGGATTTAGGATAAGGAAAGTACATGAAAGATTTGGAATCCAGTATGTAATAAGGAAGAGATAAAATAGCACTAGTGTTTTCTTCCTAAATATTGCAAAGAGGCTCTAGCTTATAGGGAATCACAGCTACAGGAATGGTCAAAGAGAGTGGAGTCAGTTTTACAGGAATTCACCGAGCGCCTGCTGGGTACTAGGCACAGAGAATGCAGAGTCATCTCCTGGCTTTGATCGGAGCCTGGGCTGGAGAGAGAGCCAGACAAGCCGAGGCCAGCAGATGTTGTAGAAGGAGGAGTGGCCAATTTTGCTTTGGAGAAAGACACTCATGGAAGTATATAGAGAGGACACAGGACAGCCTAGGCTATAGGAATAGCGGGAGGTCAGGCACGAAGCTATGTCAGTTCCAGTGGTTCCAGAAAACAGTGAAAGGCTCCACTGATGCACAGAGTCTTAGCCAGGACTGGCCCAAGTGGGCTGGAGCAAGGGATGCCGCCATGGGAAGAGGATTATAAATATAAGAAAATGAAGCCATTGGACCAAGTATGTGGCAACCACAGGTTAATGGTGAAATTACAGATCTTTGTTGTCAACCAAAGAATCCATCCACTTTCTGGTTGACCTCCTGTAGGCTAATTTGAATGTTTAAGTCTACCATAGTTTAAATCTATCAGAGAGTCATCTTTGAACCATGGCCCTATCAATGTACCTATTCCAATTGGGCCCTATCCCAATGTACCCACATATTTTATGGAAGAGGCATGGTCATGGATGCTACCCGGGGACCCTTAAAGAGTATGTAAAGTTGGGCATGGCAGCGCATGCCTGTAATCCCATACTTGGGAATCTGAAACAGGAGGATCACGGGTTCGAGACCAGCCTCAGCAACTTAGCAAGACTCTCAGCAACCTGGCAAGATCCTCTTTCAAGATAAAAAATAAAATGGGCTGGAGGCACATATTGGAGGTAGAATGCCCTTGTGTTCAATCCCCAGCACCAAACACACGCATACACACACAGTATATAAAAGTTCTAGCCTGGCTCTGCTGGACCAGGACTCTGCTAGGTTAACACTCACCTATATACCAACATTTTGTCATTTCATGGGCAGGACTTAGGCCAGAGAGCAGGAGGACACAGATCACTAGTGATGGGTTGTGGCTTCCTGTGGGCAGATATTGGAGCTTGACTCCTGGGGCTGGAGAAGGGCAGCCTGGGACCTTGAGGACTGAAGGGGGTACAGCAGGGGTCCAGGTAGATACAGCTGGTAGAAGTGGATGATGCTTTCTTCTGATGTCAGCCTAGTTGTCACATCCTCCTTCCCTAGCCCTTTATTGTATATTCTCTTAGCTCCATGTACCTTTGCTTCACTGTTATCGTTGCATGATTATTAGTACCTATACCCTCTTCCTGGAGGGCAATCGGACTGGCTTTGGTCCCTGTTGAATCCCCTACTTCTAGCACCCTGCCTGGCATGCCCTGGACACTCGGGAAATAACTGTTTATTGAGGAATTATAGGAGCTACATTTATCAAGAAGTCTGTGTTATGCAATCTAATGTTCAACAACCACTAATAAACTAAGTAATATTAAGTGACCCCCATCTTATGATGAGTAAAAGGAGAATCAAAGGTCTGAGTGACTGGCCAATTGCTACTGAGTGGCAGAGCTAGGATTTGAACTCAGGTAGTCTGACTTTAGAGCCTGTGCTTTCCTCCCTTGCATGAGCCAGGAGGACACATGGTGGGCCTGGGGGGCAGAAGAGGGAAGCAGAGTGGCCGAGAGCAGGGGAGGCAGAGAAAGTGGTGGATATGGGGGTGGGTTGGGGGAGATCCTTTCTCCCATTTAGGATTAAGGGATCCAGATTTCTGGCTTCTCCATCAGATCGCCTCCACCTCAGCTGTTGAGGGAGTATTTTAGTTAGTGAATGAGGCTGGTCATCCTTAACAGTTGCTGCCC
>PVJS01002816.1:12604-80904 GCA_004027185.1 Glis glis
ATTTAGAGGATTCCTCTGACCCTCTGACTTTTTCTCCCTCTCAAAGCCATTTCATTGACTGTAAGTCTTAATCTGATGACGGGGACAGTATGCTGTGATGTCCTGAAAGTCAAGCTGGCTTCTTCAGTGCAGCTTTCAGGAATGAACCGAACCAGGACCTGTGCTTGGCACTCTACATGTATTCTCCATTTCACCTTCACAGTACCTGATGAGCAGCTATTATTAGTATCTAGTTTTTACAGACTAAGAGCTCAAGGCTCCAAGGGGTGAAGGCACTTACTTGACGTCATCCAGGGAGTGGATGGTGGAGCAGGGATCAGAACCTAGATCTTCCTGAATGTAGAGTCAAAGATCTTAGCAACCGAAGTATCTTGAGTTAATAGTCCATTATGACTGCCAAGATTCTCTATGTATAACTTTTCCCATTTGGGGCTCTTAAGAATAAGATTTTTGAAAAGTCAAATATACTACCTGAAATATTGTGAGGAATTCATATGAGAATTTCTTTCTTAATCAACAACTTGATTATATAATGGTATTATTATTATTATTATTATTATTATTGGAAATTAAGAACCAGTGGACACATCCCATCTTGATCTGGAGACCTAATTATAGGAGGCCTGATCTTTACTTTCTTAGAGCAAGATGGAAGGGCAAAAACGGAAGTAACATTGTTCGAATGGTTTCATTTGGGGATTTTTTTTCTTTTCTTTTTTTTTAGTGTGTGTGGTGCTCAAAACTGAACAACAGCTTTTGTCTATAAAATTAAATGTGACAAGAAATTAATCCACATTGTGATCTAATTATTTTTAGAATTATGAGAAAAATGTAAGGTGTCTCAACTATTTAATTTTGAAAAGTGTCTATGGAAATTAACTTTCATTATCTTTCATAAGGATTTTAGTTTTCTTGCCATCCTTCGATGGCATTTTCAGCAGTCACTATTATTGCTATTGCTGTCACTTAAGGTCACTAGCATGTAAGGTAGGGTTTCTTGCAAAGTCTGATTTTAAAGAACATGTTACATATAATGATCTGGACTAGTCCAAAGTATAATTTACCAAATTCATGAATTAGAATACAGGGGCTTGCGGATGAGATGGGAGGATTGTAGGTTCAAGGTTAGTCTCAGCAACTTAGTGAGACCCTGTTTCAAAATAAAAAATAAAACAGGGCTGAGGGTATAGCTTGAAGGAAGAATGCCCCTGGGTTCAATCCCCAGTACCACCACCACCAAAATAAATAAATATATATATATATATATGGGCTTATCAAAGAGTCAATCCGTTTCTTAACTTTCTTTATGTCTCTGAAGGGTTAACCATTAAACAAGAGAGAATACCAAAAAAGAGTGAGATTCATTGTGGTATGTTTCAAATGTCATTCTTAAAAATGTCATCCCTTAAAAATTAGACTAAAATAAGACCAAACATAATGGAAGATTGGTTAATGGGAATGTAATTAGTTAATTGAATAAGAAATATTTGAGTTGGGGAGAATGAATTTAGAAAGTGACCTAGTTACATAACATTTAGAGATGCTAAGGGCCACCCATTTGTACCTAAATGTGTCCCCCATTTGAATTGCTGGGAAAAGGTGTTGGATCCAGAAGGGACCAGTGAAACTCAAGAATATGATCTAGGAAGAAATCTGCTCAGGTTGTCTACTTTTAGAGAAGGGATATTCATGATAGCATTTAGTAGAGAGCAAGTCATAGTTGAGTTACAAACTTTGCACCAGAAGTAGCAGAAATTCTGCTGTGGAGAAAGAGTGAGGAGAAAGTAAAGAGACCAGAAGAAACATGTGACCTTAACAAGAGAGGTGTCATCATGAGTTGTGAGGGAAAAGCTTAGCACCCCCAGCGATGCCAGAAAAGAAGGAGCTCCAGAAATGGAGATAGAGAAAGCCAGGAAATGCTGATTTTAATTTACCTAGTGATTCTGTAGACCTCCCTATCATCCCAGATCCTAAACTCAGTGCTAGTACATGGTTCTTTGTAATCCTAAAACTTCCATCTCTTGAATAGCACCTTTAAGCCCCAGGGAAAAATTTGTCACATCTTTTGCCCTAGATCCTAAAAAAAAATAGATGGCGTCCAAATGCCATGAAGGTCTATGGGTGTCATCTGCTAAGGTGGGACATGGAAGGGGTGGACTCTGCCTTATAATACAGTGTGGATTTCAAGCACTCAGGCAAGAGAAAGACAAATTAATTAACTTGTCAAAATTTTCCTCGCACAAAGCATAAAAGCGATGGACTCAGGCATGTCAAAGCACCATCTCCCAGTGGTGCCAAAGTGTCCATTTTCTTGCTTCCCTTCTTTCTCCAATTGGGAATTCCCAAAGTGCTCACATATTAGCATGACATTCACAACAGTTACACATGGCTGCTAATGGGTATTACACTGAAATATGCATACATACGCAAAGGTCTGCATGCAACATGAGCGAAGCCTGAAACTGTCCTTTACAGACAGCTAGATGGAAATTTAGCACCAGTGCTGAAAATAGTTCTTTTTTAAAAAAATAAAACTATACAATAAAATTTGTATTTAAAAATCAAATAAATACCTAGCCTTTATTTAAATATTTTATTAAAATTTAGACACTTATTAACTATAATTTATATTTTGCCTCTTGATTTTAATATGTCATCTTGATTATTTTTCAAAGAAAAATGTGGCTGGGAGTGGTGGAGCACACCTGTAATCCCAGTACTTGGGAGTACAGGAAGATCACAGGTTCAAGGCTAGACTCAGCAACTTAGCAAGGCTCTCAGCAACTTAGATTGACCCTGTTTCAAAATAAAAAATAAGATAGGGCTGAGTGTAGCTCAGAGGTAGGGCATCCCTGGGTTCAATCCCTAATATAAAAAATTAATTAATTAATTAATTAAAAACAAAATGTTTTTATTGTGGTAAAAATAGCATAAAACCTATCTATTTGTAAGTATACAGTACAGTAGTGTTAACTAAATGTACCTAGTTGTGTAATAGATCTCTAGAATTTTTTCAACATGCAAAACTGAACTCCTACACCCTCTGAGCAGCAATTCTTCCCCTTCCCTCAAACCCCTGGAAACCACCATTCTACTTTATGTTAAATGTAAAAAAATTGAAAAGATAAGACAATTTTTTTTTTTTTTGCGGTACCAGGGATTGAACCCAGGGGCGTTCTACCTCCGCGCTACACCCCCGGCCCTATTTTTTATACTTTATTTTGAAACTGGGTCTCACGAAGTTGCCGAGGGCCTCACTAAGTAGAGAGAGAGAGAGAGAGAGAGAGAGAGAGCGCTGAGGCTGGCCGCGAACCCGGATCCCAAAGTACTGGGATTACAAGTGTGCGCCACCACGCCCGGCCTCAATTTTATTTTTTTATTTTTAAGCTTTAATTTACATTTTATGAAAATAACTTTAAATTGTGTAGATATTTGAATACAATTATATCTTACTATTTTAACTCTTTAGACATGTCTCAGTAGAATATACATTATATGAAAAATGTTGAATATAGCATCTTAACAAATGATTTTGTTGAAATGAAGAAAAAATAAATTTTATGGAATCTATGATAGTTTATGAATTATGTATGTCTTTATTTTATTACTCATTCAAACATTTCCAGCTCTTCACCAGAATACCCAGACATATGCAATAACAATTAATTCAGTCATTTTTGACATTTTGCCAACTTTAAGTCATAGAAAGGCCATAATTTTACTCATAGTTTTCAATTTTGTCTCCATGAAATATAATTGTCAAGGAAGGAAAACAGAACATATTTTGTTTGACAGTTTATTAGCTTTAAAGATTTAGGCATATGGTATGTGGGCCTCTATTTGTACTCTTGTCCTTGCCCCCAAAATATAAGCATGCCTTACTGTAATTGCATGTATAATTTATCTGTCTTCATCATGTTACCATAAATTTTGAAGGGGTGAGTATTTGTTTTGTTTATTGTTGTATCTTGAGTGTTTGGTATAACACTGGTATGCAGTTGATCTTCAAAGAAATATGTTGAATGTCATTGAAGTGGCCTTTATTGATGTTAAATAACTGAACTGTGGTGTAGGCCACAGTTCTATGATCAGGAGATACAGAGATGGATAAGTCATAGTCCCTGCCCTTAAGGTCATTTAGTTGGGGGAGCAGATGGGGCTAATAAAAAGCATTTTTTAATTCATATAGGTTCATATTATGTGCTACAGAGAGTAAGACTTGCTAAATCCCAGACTCCATCTGTAATAGAGATAATAATAGGACGTACCTTGCAGGGTTGTTGTGAAGATTAGCAAATATATTCACAGCACAAGGCTGGCCCAGAGCGTCCATCCAGTACATGGTAGATGGTGGTGGTGATACAAGCAGTAGTGCAAGTAGTGATGGTGATAGGCAAAACAGTGGTAATGGTAACTGATATGGAAGTTCAAGGCCAAGCAGGGTCTATGGGCTCAGGTGGTCAAGAAAGGCATTCTAAAGGAGAACGTAGAGGTATAACATGTTTCAAGGAGTCTATGCTGGACATGAAAACAATTGAAGAAAGGTAACATAGAGGATCCCATAGCGAGTAGATGAGAGCAGATAGAAATGGGACAGCTGAAAGACTTTGCTCATGATGGAAGTGACTTGTAAAGAAGGTGGGGTGTTACAGTGAATAAGTAGCAACAGGATGCAAAGATGACTCTGACTACCTCCTGCCAGCTATGAGGAAGACTGGATGAGAGAACCGACCTGACTTGAAAGGGCCACAGGGAAGGTAAAACCATTGGGGAAGACCCAGGTGTCAATTAAAGGGAAAAGCAAAAAAAGCGCACTCAGAAAAGAGCATGGGTGTGGGTCTCTGGAGTATGGCGATTACAGGCAGCAAGGGAGAAGTTTCAGTGGGTCTGGGTTAGTGAGGATCGGGAAGTGTGGTCAGGAGCAAGGGGGAACGCAGCCTGGGGGGAGGGGGACGAAGCAGTGAAGCCGTGAAGGTCTGAGTCTCTGTAGGATCCATGCTCTGGGGATTATCCTGCTGCACTGTCTGCTGAAAACAAGAAGTATTGAGAATCCACTTCACCAGTTTCCTTAGAGTGGATGATGTATCATCCCAGTCCTGTCACCAGAGGTGTGTGAACTTAGATAAGTGACTCAACTCTCTGGGTCCCTTTCTTCACTTAAAATATAAACTTAGTAATATTTGCCTTGCATGTCAATGAAAATAAAATTTATAAAGATCCGGAAGCTTAGAAAAGTACAAAAACACTTTGTAAATGTAAGGTATGATTGCAATACTTGTCTATCAAGTCATGGTGGGTCTTCTGTTCAAATATTCCAAACAGGTGAGGGTGGTAAGTGTGTAGACGTGCTTGAGCGGCAGCTACAACCACCAGCTGGGATTCCGTGAGACACGAGGTGGTTCAGAGGATTGGTCCTAACAATAACCTCACGATTGGCACACTGCAAGTCAACTGGATGAGGAGGGACATGAAGAAAGAAGAGAATGACATAGAGAAAAGAAATTAGGCCAGACTTCTGGAAGGTTCTGTGGTGTCAAAGTGTAAGTGTGGTGAAGGGTACTCCATGGAGAGGGCTTCTGTTTCCCTGGTGGAGCCCTGGCTCCTTTACATGCTACACAACTCAACAGTCACAAGTGGGGACAAAAAGAATAACTTAATAGTTAATTCAAATTAAATTAGCAGCATGGAAGAATTTGAATTCTATTTGGGTAGAAGAGTGATATTATTTCCCTGGCTCTGGAGACATCCCCCTGTCCCCAGCTTGGTCATACATCGCTCCCAAAAGTTGTAATTCACTGTAGTTTCTCACGTGTTAACAAGGCACATGGAGTGCTGATGGGCTGGGTGTTCAATTATCTGCGGGCTGCTGTGCTTTCTTTGCTTCTTGACTAATGAACTGGATTCTGC
The DNA here is from genome assembly GCA_004027185.1 of Glis glis. NCBI lineage: Eukaryota > Metazoa > Chordata > Mammalia > Rodentia > Gliridae > Glis > Glis glis. Next base: position 18,512 of record PVJS01002816.1, read on the forward strand.
ACCGGAGTGTGAGGTCCCTACTGTTTCTTTGAGACACCTGGGACCCTTCTTTGGGTTGCAAGGGGACTCAGTTATTACCACATGTCCCAAGAGCATAAATGAAGCAGTTATCTGGAGAGTTCAGGAAAACTACTGACTCATCTTAATTATCTGCTTATAAGAAAAATCTCATTTCAACAAACCTTAAGACACTGTCCTAATGACTTGAGTCTTGAATATTATTTGTAAGAAGCGAATCATCATTTGGGTCATTTGGGTATTAGAGCTCCATTGTATGAACTATCATTATACTGGTGTCTGGTATAAGTAGATTTAGCCTGCTTACATTACCTACAAAATAGCCTTAAATGATCACCCCGTTGTTGTTGTTTTTTTAAGCATGTAATACACTTTGAGTAGAGACAAGCAGAAAATGCCCCTGTCAATAATGTAGTTGGGTTTGCAGACCATGAACTCTGCCACTTTCAAATTATGGTTTTTGTACGACAATTGATTCTGAGTTTCCTTGAATGAAGGCAGTATTGGGTCTGGGACCCTTGTCCCAGTCCCTTTTGCATTCTGGGCGGCTTGTTTAGATCAGCTTGCACACAGCGTAGTGTTGCAAATTGCATCTGAGCACTGGTTTTTCTTAACCTGACCCTTCCTGTGGGGTGGCCATATGGAGCTGCTTCATTGACCAAGGTCATCACTCCCAGTGCCCGGCCTTTCCCCTGGCCATGTCAGGCACTACTGCAGGAGGAGATGAGAGCTTGCAACCTCACACTTTTACACCGTTATAAAGGCTTTAATTACCACAAGGCCACAAGAGGTTGAGCCACATTAAGAAACAGAAGAACAACATACTAAAATATTACTTGAAGGCCTGGCATAGTGTTTCAGGCACAAATATTGCTGAATATTTACTAAATAAATGAGAACACACGGAGGGCATGCTCCATTCTCAAACATAACTGCCATGGAACTTTCTTGAAAAAAAAAAAGTTACTTCACACAGAATCATAGTTTGACCGAGCTTTCCTTTTCCACTTCAAACCTCTACTGTTAATTGCTAATTTCTATCCACATCTTGGGTTCCCATAGGCAGCTCAAAAAAAAAAAAAAAACAGTCTAAAAGGCCAGTGTGCTAAGCAGCTGCTAGAACGGCTGCCAGGAATCCCGCCTCCTGGGATTATGCGCTTGAATAATCCCTCCCTTCCAGGAGGCTGGACCTAGAGACTCATGTCTAACAGTTGGAGTATGACAACAGTTATGGGGTACTAATTCTGAGGTAAGATTCTCAAAGACCCTGACACCTGTTTTGCCCTCTTATCTTCTCTATCTCGCCCTCACTTTCTTCCTCTCTCCCTCACCTCTTGCCTCTCTGTGTCTCAACGCCTCACTCTGAGGGAAGCCAGTGGCCATGCTGTGAGGGGCTCTACAGAGAGGCTCATATGGCAGGGATTTGATGCCTCAGCTAACACCCAGTGAGGACCTGGGACCTGACGACAGCCACACATTGAGCTTGGAAGAGCGTCTTGTGAGACCTTCTAAGCACTGCAAGTCAGCTTCTGAGTGGACCGGCCCTGGTCAAGCCCTGACATGACTGCAGCCCGTGAGAACCCGAGTCAAAGACAACCAGCTAAGGCGCACACATGGATTCCTGACCCACAAAAGCTGGGAGATGATAAATGTTTGTTGTTTTAAGCTACAAAGTTTGGGAGTCATTTGTTGTATTGCATAAATAACTAATACACGCAGTTGTATGTTTGTTTTCTACGGTATTGTAACAGTCTGATAAATGATATCCTTGCTTCTTTCTACACCATATTTTTACTCACCAAAAATCCAGTCATATTCACCTTACTTAAAGAAATACTTTATGGTCCCTTATTGCTCCAAAAGAAAAATTCTAAAACCAAGCACAGAGCATCCAAGGTCCTTAGTAATCTGGCACTTGCCTGCCACTTTTCACCACTTTTCAACCTATTTTTTGTGAGTACTTACATTTCTAAATATCTCTTTGTCAACCCCACCAAATTACCTGCAATTTCTAAGCACACCACACATTTTTAATCTTCCTGTGTTTGGTCCTGCTGTTCTCTCTGCCTGGAATGCCTGCCACAGCTCACCTCACCATCCCAGAAGATGGCTACCTGTCCTGGAAGACCCAGGCCCAGCTTCCTCTCTGTGAAGCCTTCTCTGCTGCAGGCACAGTGGGGCACTCCCTCCTCTGAGCACCACGGAGCTCTGCTCCTTTTACACCATTCTCTCCCTGACTAGACCATGGGTTTCCCAGAGTAGGAAAAGCAATTCCTAGAGCATGATTACTAAAAGCAAAAGATTAGGAGCCAATTGGATTGGGTTCAACATCCTGACCCTACTCAGCTGAAAGCCTTGGACAAGTTATTTAACACTGAAATCTTGGTCTCCTAATATGTATGGTGAGCATAATCATAGAACCTAACTACCGGCATTTTTAAATAGATACACGAGAAAATATGTGAAAAGTGCTCAGCCTAGTACCTGGTGGTTCTAAGAATTCAATACATTGTAGGTATTATTATTTATATTTTAAAAACACAGCAATAAGCACATTAAATTTCAATTAACATCTCATGATTCTATGAGAATTGTTTGCATTTCCACTGGGGACAAAGGTATATGTAAAGAAGTAAAAGTTACAATAGTACAATTTCAGACATCATGAACATCTGTTTTGCCTCCTCCCAAGATTGGTCCTGGATATTAATATTAAAATAGCTAATAAATTAGCAGGTAGGAGAGAGAACAGAGTTCATTTATTCACTGGACTATTTGTCAAGAGTCTGGAAATGAGAAGATTTTCTCCAAATGAAAAATAAATATTAATGTGATGAAGTGATTGTAGTCTTGAGGGTGAAGAAACTATTTCCATTGCCAGAGAATCCATTTGAGGAATTTCTAGTCTTTCACAAGCTCCTTCAAGCAGCAGGATGCAGTGAACTGGGCATGGGCTGAGGACTGCAAAGAAGTGGTTCTGGACCCAACTCCACCTTGGCCAGTGCATCTTAGAGCAGGACATGCTCATGCCAGGTGTACACGGGGGATGGTAAAGCCCATTGTCCCCAGTCCACAGCTCCGTAGGGAGGAGCAACTGAGAGCAAATATGTGAAGACAATATTTGAAAGTTTAAGAAAACATAAATGCACGATGTACATATTTTTGTAGTTTCCTATTTAAATAAGAAATAGCCAAGCACGTGTAAGGACAGCAATGGAAGATATAATTGATTCTGCTTATGTAAATGTGGTGTTTTTCTTATAAGCTTTCCAAAAAAACTCAAAAGGAAGTCATAAGACTAAAAGTCATTTTAAGGAACTTTTTTTTTTATTGGAGTGAAAATGATTTTTTTCTTTTTTGGAACTCACAGAGCACAATTTTTTAAAAACCCCAAGGGATCCAATATTTAACATGAAGGAACGGAGCATTACAAGCCAGGAGCTGGCTTCTTTCTTCAGCGCTTGAGTTCCTGTGGGTATCACTGGGCCAGGTAGATCAACTCCTACAAATTAGCAGATATATGCATTTCCTTAGAGTCTACCTGGGTTCTGCCCGTAGTTATATTTAACGACTTTTGTCTTGGGAAGTACAGCCCATCTGTTGGACAACTGTTGGTCCACTCCTTAGAAACCTCTAAGTGGATATTTGAAAAAATTAAATGTAGAAGACAACTCTAGGTAAACTTGGAAACATGATCATCCTTAAAAGGTACTTCATTCCAACAGAGAAAAATAATGAAAGAAAACAGTAGACCACTAACATGGTCCATATATAAAACACGGCCTTCCAATTCCAGAAGTTTCTTTTTTGATCATCTTTCAGAGATCAAAATCACCCTTCACCATTTGAAACAAAAGTAAATGTATGTTTGCAATGCTAAGGACCCCTGTGGAAAGGAGGCGAAATAAGACAAGGCCTTCAGACCTGTGAGAAAAATCAATCTGAGGTAAAACTGACAACCTTGTTTAACACGAGGCATGAGAGCCAAGGGCTGACCCCAGAGACCTCCCCTGAGACACCCGGCGAAGTTCCCGTCAGTTCCCCTAATTCCTTCAATTACACAACATCATCTCAAAGGGAACCTTTTTTTTAAACCAAACATCACTTTAAATTAACTTTTTTGCCATTGTGTTTTAAATTCCAATTTCTTTCTCTTCATTCTCTCCTCTACACTAAATTATTAAAATCACCAACTGCTCTAAAATCAAAAATATTTCAGAGAGCCGTGATGCCAAATTTGGATCGACTAAAGTGAAATCAGACAGAAGGAAAGATATTTTGAACATTTCCACGCTTGGTGCATTGTTTAAGGATATGGCAACAAGTAATTAAAATTGACTACTTGGCTTTTCCCCACGAAACCGACGCGCAGCTCAGTGTTTGGCCCCATTCGAGCCTAATTCAAACCAGGGAGGCAGCTGAGTGGAACGAAACGCACTAATACAGTCACAAATAGAATGATTTTTTTTCTTCATCTATAACTTCCCTTTTTAAAAATTTGTAAGCTATAGTAAGATGATAAAAATAAGTAAAATAAGGCTTTAATTTGGAAACTCAGAATGAAAAGACAAACTGGAGACAGGAAGGGTTTTTGATGTGTTTTAAGAATTTTTAGAATGTTTTAGATTTTACTCAAAATGTCACATAAATGGACCTGCTCCTGTAGCTAGTCATTTAACTTCTGACCTGCATGCTTCTTGTTTACCATCATTTTATCTCTTCCTGCCGGCCATTCTAACATATCTGTTTACACAAATAAAAGTATATACACAGCCTCACAGGGGAAGCAGAATTCCAGTCCCTTTACACAAAAACACCCCAACCACAGGTCTTGTGTTCTGGCAGGTGATGTGCCCTGAGCAAGCTACCTCCAGGCCATGAGTTTTGACTCAGGTCCTGCCAGCTCCTGAGCTCCTCTTCTGCATTCATTCCAACTTCGTTCAGTTCAACCAGGGAGGCATTGAGTTTTCACCGTGTTTGGTACTGCAGTTTCGAAGATCGTCCCTGCTCTTAAAACACTTGTGGAATAGTGAGTCCTTAAAAGTTCCTTCATAACAGGAAGTTTTGTAGTCCAGGTAGAACCAAGAATAATGTTGGTTAAATAGGTAAATCTCAAACTAACAATAAACTACTTTTTAAAAGAAAAAAAGAGATGGCGGGCTAATTGTTTAATTTGAAATTGATTCAAATTGTTTGATATCCTTAGAAAAAAAAAATGTTCACAGTAGTGGTGATGGTTACTTGCCCGGCCATATGAAAGCCTATTTAACTCCTAATGTGGTTGAAATTCCCTACAATGGCAAAGAAAATTGGACTCAATGGAAATGACACTGGTGTAAATTTCAGATGTTTCAAATTTTTAAAAAATCAGTACTAACTTTCAGAGTATATAAATACTTTCAAATATTACCTTGTTTGCCTGCCTGAGATCAGAAGTTATTGATCTCATTTTTTTTTTTTTTTTGCGGTACCGGGGATTGAACCCAGGGGCATTCTACCTCTGCGCTACATCCCCGGCCCTATTTTTTATACTTTATTTTGAAACCGGGTCTCACGAAGTTGCAGAGAGCCTCACTAAGTAGAGAAAGAGAGACAGAGAGAGAGAGAGACAGGGAGAGAAAGAGAGAGAGAAAGCTGAGGCTGGCCTCGAACCCGGATCCTCCAGTCTCCGCCTCCCAAAGTACTGGGATTAAATATGTGCGCCACCACGCCCGGCTTGATCTCATTTTCTATAAATTAGGAAACCCGGCTTGGTGAGGCCAAGTGACTCCCAGGGATATGCGGTTAGGAAGTGGTGGTTCAAGGACTGGAAACCTGGGCTCCTGACACAAGGGCCTGTGTTCTTCCTTCTCCCTGAGACTCTCTCAGAATGTCTCTAGGGTAATACCAGCTATGGCACCAAAGAACATTGATCTGTTATTATTGTTGTTGTTGTTGTTGTTATTGGGAATTAAACCCAGCAGCATTTTACCATTAAGCCCTTCCCCCCACAGCCTTTTTTATTTTGAGACAGGGTTTCACTATGTTACTGAGGCTGGCCTCAAACTTGGGATCCACCTGCCTCAGTCTCCTAAATTCCTGAGATTTCAGGCATGCATCACCATGCCCAGCTTAATTTTATTGAGAATTAGAAATAAAATGTTCACCCAGAACTTTCCAACGTTCCTGGGAGGTCTGATTTCTTCCTTGTGACTTTGAAGAGTAAATATGTCTTGGAAAAGATGAATTTATCCTGAAGCAGTTTTTCTGGCAGTGGGTGAGTGAATGGTTAACCATATGTTACTAGATTTACTAGTTCTTGGCTCCATTTCTACATACTGACCATCTTTTAAAAATTTCCCCTTCAATTGACAGATTTGGAAATCAACATACTGATTAATTAGAAAAAAGAGAAAGGATCTGCTGCTAAAATACAAAGAAAAGTTTGTACAGACTGGCCCTGTTTGGTTTGAACATGGGTCATCCGATAGATTTAGCTTGTTTATTTGGATTGTTTGTTTGTTTAAATGAAAGAGCAAAAAGATCGCGGGCCATTTGTTAAGACATTAGTTATACAAGGTTTACATGTTTTACCAACAAAAGATTAGATCTTCAAGAAAATTAGACTGAAGTAGAATTTCTTTCCTAAGGGACCAAATGAGTCTCTAGGAACCAAAAGTGTTACCAAATGAGTGGCACTTGCAAAACCCGATTTTAAAATTAAAGACATCAGGATTCCAATCCTGTGCTAAAGACACGAACGTGTTTATATCCAAATTGCTAGGCTGAGTGTTGGAAGTGAGTCCTCTGTGTCTGGCTGCATAAATTCAGTATCTCCAGCTATTTCTGAGTTCACAATACATCCTCTGTATGAAGATTTACCCTTGCTCTCTCTGCCTAATTCCGTGTCACCTACCCTACACACATAGTTTATTGCTGTACCATGCAATAGTGACATATTACTTTTACTTTGTGAGTAGAATATTGCACTTGTCTGCATGTTACCAAGCTGCAAGCTTTTGTTAGCTCTCCTGGGAAATTTGTGATGGTGTGAAGTGAACTCCTGTCACCACTCAATGGATTGCAAAAATCGTATAGCTCTTGCTAAAGACCCAGATCATGTCTTGAAAGACTGCACTGATCAAATCAATATCTTCAACGAGATTGGTTGTAGCCAACCTTGTTTCAATGTGTGAAATGGATATAATATGTTTAAGAGTGTGTAGTTGGCTGTCTTCTTCCATTGTATTCCTCCTAGCTAATCCTGCAGCATGGATTTTTAAGTACAAAAGAGCACGAGAAAATTATACCCAAACACCTGTACTGGCACCCTGTGGGCACTGAACTGACCACAATTAAATGTTGTTGTGAAAAGAGGATGCTTTCAAGACCTGCTGACTTAGATTTAAGGCCAAGCTCTGTTGCTAAGTAGACTCATACAACTGGGCAAGCTACCTAATCCTTCTGAGCCTTTGTTTCTTTCTAGACAAATAAAGGCAATAATATTTGCATCACAGGCTTGAGAAGTACTGGGCATTCAGCAGGTACCCTCTACATGTTCATCTAGTTTCTCTACCCCCAGGCATCATCCTCTTTTCTGCCTCATAATCTATCTACTTCTCATCTCTATAGTATTCCACTCTTGAGTATATCTACACATGTCTAGGAATTTGTACGTGTGTGTGTGTGTGTGTGTGTGTGTGTGTGTGTGTTAGTCTGCATGTCTATATCACTGAATGTTGAACTCAATATTGATTTTTTCAGTCACTACCTTTACAAATTTCTAAATAACTTGCTTTTTATATTATCTAATATAGGTCATTTTCAATCTTTTAATAGATGTTTTTATTTCCAATTGGTAAAATCAATAAAAGATATTCCTAGCCGGGCATGAGGGCTCACGCTTAGAATCCCAGTACTTGGAAGGCTGAGACCGGAGGATCCGGGTTCACGGCCAGCCTCAGCTACTTAGTGAGGCCCTCCGCAACTTAGTGAGATCCTGTTTCAAAATAAAGATTAAAAAAATAGGGCTGGGGGTGGAGCTTGGAGGTAGAATGCCCCTGGGTTCAATCCCCGGTACTACAAAAAAAAAAAAAAAGATATTCCTTTTACAATGGAGTTTTTGACCCCAAAATATGTAAAAGGGACTTGTAATTTAAAAGGAAAATCTAAATGAGTGACAATATGCTGAAAAATTAAGCATATACAAATAGTGTCTCTTATAAATTAACTCACATATTAAAGACAACATTGAATTCTAAATGGGAAATATTAAGAAGAAAATACTTTTTAAAAATGTGTTAGAGAAAATAATGGTGGTAAAATCTTACTAAGACCCACCCTCCATTTTCATATAAATGTTGTCCTCAGGATATACTAAGAAGGGCAGCACAGAACAAGAAAGATGGTGGGAGGGAGAGTCCTGATATTCATTGCCACATTGGTAACATGGCCTTAGAGCGTGTCTGCAGTCCTCTGCTTAAGTCAGGACATTAGAACACAACCATTTCAGAAAGTAAGAACAAACATCAGTGTGCATTAAAGCTACATATTTGAAAAGCTAGTGCCAGAATTCAAAGTTTGCCCAAGTTCCTCATTCTGGTATATTGCTCTACTTCACCCTTTAGCAAACAGGCACCAGGAGCTGCATCAGGAGGACCCTTCGAGGAGAGATCTTTGCTTATCAAGGCATTTGTCTTAGTCGGCATTCCCACTGTTATAATCCAAAGACCTGACCTTGTAACTTAGAGGAAGGAAGATTTATTTGCTCACAGTTTCCTTGGGGATTTGGGGGTTCAGTCTATGTGAGGCTGGGGACCGAGGATCTCAGGGTATGGCAGCGGGAAGTGGAAAGAGGGAGAGCGCAGGCTTCACTCTCACATCACGGATGACGGAAGCAAGATAGACCAAGCAAGCAAGGGGAGTCAAAGACACAAGCACAATCCTTAAGGTCACACCCCCAGGGACCCACCTTCTCCAGCCACACCCTACCAGCCCAGGCCACCACCCAGATAAATCCATTACAATGGATTTATCCACTGCTGAGATTACAACTAAGCCTGCTTCCAACATTGCTATCTTGTTTCTGTGAGGGATGGGGGGACTTTCTATTTCCAAACCATTACAATATTTTATCTTTATGTCAGAATAATACATATTTTTGAAATATTGATCAATGTATTTCATATCCATTCAAGTAACTGGGCCACTTTAGGATGGTTCATCAATGAAATGATGCTACACAGGGTGAAAAGCAAAATTGTGTTACCAGCTCTTGTCTTCTAAAAGCCTGGGTCCTCATCAACAGATGAATGGTTGAATATTATTCAACCATGAAATATTATTAATGGTTGAATATGAAAAAGATTGAAATCCTATCATTTGAAGCAAAATGGATGAGATTGGAGATCACGTTAAGTGAAATAAGTCAGACACAGAAAGACAAATAGTACATGTTCTCTATCATTTGTGGAAGCTTAAAAGTTGATCTAAAGGTAGAATAGAATAGTGAGACTAGAGGCTGGGAAGGGTGGGAGAAAGGCAGATAGATGGAGGTTGGATAATGGGTACCATAGAGAGAAGGAATAAGTTCTTGTGTCTTACAACACAATGGGGTGACTTTGGTTCATAATAACAACATTGTATTTTATGAATAACTAGAAAAGTCTGAAGGCTCCAAACACAATGTAAATATAAGGAGATAGAAATGTTAATTACCCTGATTTGGTCCCTATACACTGTATACTTGTATTGAAATATCACCCTTACTTCATAAATATGTACAATTATTAATGTTAATCAAAAATATTTTAAATGTTTAAGGAGATGAAAAATGTTAATTATCCTGATTTATCTTTATACTTTGTAAACATAAATTGAATTATCACACAATATCTCATAAATATCTACAATTAAAATAATAATAATAAATAAAAAACAAGAACAAGAACAACAACAACAACAAAAACCCCAAAAGTCTAGGCCTGTGAGTCTCCATAGGCGACAAAAAGTATGAGAGCTGGGACTTGTGGAAATGTAGCAATGTATTCCTCTCTACCCTTAACTCCTCAAACCAGAAAAAATTCCCTGGGCTGAGGAAGACAGAAGGGCAGCAGGGAGGAAATCCTGAGAACCCAGATGGTCAGAGGGGTCCTCTAGATGGAAATCCTGGGCTGAGCCCCGTGGGAAGAGGAGAACCCAAGGTGCTTTCTGCAATCTGAGAGCACCTATCCTCTTTCCCCAAAGCACAGTATGGCTGTGCAGTGGATCTAGGCCAGCAGGGAAGGGCCCATAGAGGTCTTACAGAGATTCTCCTGCCTCAGCATGGCAGGTAAATGAAAAGGTCATAGTGTATGACCCTGAGAAGTTGAGAGAGAGGATTGACTTCAGGGGTCCTGTGAACAGGAGTGAAGGAGGCTGAAGGGCCAATGAACCACTAGGCAGGTACTCCAAGCACCGAAAGCCTTTCCTCCCCCCGCCCTCTGTAGGTCCCCGTGTGGCAAATGCCACCCCAGAGAGAAAGGCGAGGTGGAAGCTTAGATTAATTGAGAGTACATATCCTCCACCACTGCAGAGTCAGGGATTAATAAAAAATTGACCGAATTAAAGACAAATTGTTACAGAGCTGGGGGTGCAGATCAGTGGTAGAGAGCTTGCCTGAGGATGCATGAGACCCTGGATTCGATTTCCAGCTTTGGAAAAAAAATTCAATTATTTCATAACTGATATGTGATGTATGCTCTTATCCAAGCTAATCAAAAGTCCAGAGATGAAACTAGATAGCCTGCCTTTGCGAGAGGAGCGAATGAGGATGGGTCAAGAATGTCTCCTCTGGTCAGAATGCCTCCTCCCTTCTCTCATCCCAAGTCTCATTTACAGTTCTGTTTAAGTTTTGAAGCTGAGAGAAAAGAAGCAATGTCAGAGGGAATTGGGGCCTTTAATACCGCGCACCGCAGTTAGTTCTTGAAGCAGAGTTAACTCCACTGCAGTGTTTAAAATGAAGTACAGTTCTCCACTCTCAGCGCCTCACATTCAGGAACTTCAGTAACGAATTCCTTTCACATTTGTTCCAAAGATCCCCTTACACCTGAGGGTGAAGCTCTGGGTTTTTCAAGTGTTCAATGCAGTGTTTGGAGACAGGCACACAGTTTCCGTTCCAAAGCGGTAGCAGTGGAGACTGGAGTGTGGGGCACATCAAGGTTTTCTTGCCAGGTCCTGAGCAATGTCAGGTCCCCCAGAAGGTGGCCTCAGAAGAGCCAGGAGCCCCGATCCTACAAGTGGAGCCAGCAGGTACCTGACTCCAAAGGGGAGATTCTCTGCTCTTTAAAACATTGAACCGCTGAGCCAGAAAGACTCCACGTCACTAAATCAGAATAACACGGGCTTTATTTTGCAATATGGCGTGAGTGTTGGTCACTAATACCAAAAGAAATTGACACATGAGCCATCTATATCCCAGGAAGGAAATAGAATTGGCTGAATTTTAAGCAAAAGCCTTATGATGACAAAAACAAATAAGTGGAGGGCTGGCCAAGGGCGAGTCAATAAATAACAAAGGGAAGACAGACTCCCTGCCGTGGCTGCCCGAGGTGAGGATTGATGGCTTTGCATGTGCAGGAGAGAGGGTGCATGTAATGCACTTCATGTTCTGCTGCTAATCCCACCATTCTGACATGGGGGAGCGTGCTGATCCCCATGCTCGCCGCCAAGCTTTGGCAAAGAAGGGAAATGTATTCCTTTTGGACAGGCTCCTGTTAATTTGTGGTCACAGTGAAATCACTTGTCATGTCTTGGGGTTCCTTTCTGAGTGTGGGAAGAAAGAGACAAGAACATCTCCTGGGGGCTGCAGGAGCCTGAAAAATAGGGGCTTAGAATGTGCAAATCTACCTGGTATTATTTCAGGGACACCTGAAAGGCTCCTTTGCCTGCCGCCTCCAATTGCTCCCAGGTGCTCAAAGCTCTTTTAAATCAATACACTTTTTTTTCCCCACTGTCAGATGGAAAGAATCTCCTATTAAGGTGTAAGTGACTGATATCAGATTCTTTCCCAGGGATAGGTTTTGATAAGAGGAAACAGGAGGGAACATGAAGTCATTGTGAGCTGAAGTCCTGCTTTGGGGAAGGGAAGAGGATGCCATGTTGGGGGAAATGATGAAAAATGGGAAGGATGAGGTTGCCAAAATTGGTCACTTCATAATTCTTGCATAGGACCAGCCTTATCCAAAAGTAATGAAATGGCTTTGCTCAGCTGTGTTGGACGTGTCATTCAGAATAACCTACCAGTTGAGAGCTTTTATATGTTCTACATCACTAACCAGAATGTCGGTAAAACACCCAGCAAAACAACTAAAAACACTTGTTTCCAGCTCTGTCTTTCTGGGTTATTCAGCCTCCAAGTAAATACAGCCCTAATATCTGTCCAGCGGAACCCACTGTGAGCCTGGAGGGCAGCGGTCAGAAACCATCAAAATCACCTTGGACCCTTGACAAATGAAGTGTCCCAAAGTGTTCTTAGTCAAGAAGTCTTTTTGTGGACACAGCGGTGCACGCCTGTAATCCCAGCTACTCAGAAGGCTGAAGCAGAATGATGGTGAGTTGGAGGCCAGCCTGGCCAACTTAGCAAGACCCTGTCTCAAAGTGAAAAAATAAAAAAGAGCTGGGGATGTAACTCAGTGACAGAGTACCCCACTTCTGCAAAAAAAAAAAGTATCTTCATCATATATAATAAATATATCAGTTCTAGTCTGAACCTAAACAAGCTGATTTTGAATTTATATGGAAAAATAAACAAGCAAAATAGCCTGGAAATTAATGGAGAATTGGCAAGGGCAGAGTGTTATAGCCAATCCCTAGCTCTAACAGTATATTAGAACATAATAAAAAGTTTCAATATTTAAATCTGCGGTGCTGCCACATATATAGACCACTGGAACAGAATAGAAATTACAGAAGAATCAAATACCAGGGAATTTAGTACATGATGAAAATGGAGTTTTTATCCAGGGTGTTGAGACAACTGAATTTCATGTGCTAAAGGATTAAATTGGAGCCATACTTTTACGAGATTGATGTTTTAAATGTGAAAAATACAAAACATATGGAAAATTCCTTTATATCATGGTTTAAGGAGACCTTTCTGTGACTAAAAATTCAGAATCCATAAAGGAAAAGATTGATAAATTTCACTACATTTTAAAAAAAAGTACACTCTTCTCCATGCAAAAGTGGCCAAAAGAAAGTCAAAAGAGAAAAAAATAATGGCAACTCATATAGAGGCAAAGTGCTCATTTCTCTATATAAAGGCCTCCCAGAAAAGAAATAAAAAGAACTAACAACCCAAATATGAAAATGAACAAATGACATGAGCAAACGCTTTGTAGAGAAAGAAACACAAATGCCAAACATACATCAAGATTATCAGTGTTGCTCATTACAAGGGAAAAGCAAATTGAAACCATACGGAGAGACCATTTCTCCCTAAGAATGGGCACCACCCAAAAGCTGGCAACACATTCTGCTGGTGAGGTGTGCTCGCTCACTGCCCATAGGAGTACAAAATGGTTAGCTCCTGTGATGGGTAATTTCACAGTAACCTTCACAATAACAACGTGTCTACCAGCCTTCCACTTTCAGCCATGACGGAGTAAGAGAAATTGAATTTACACTCTCACCCTAAACAGTAGCAATCACAAAAAGGACAAAATATTTTAAACAAAAATTTCAGACAGTGGACAACAGGCAGCACAGGACAGATGGTTAATTTTATGTGTCAACTTGACTAGGCTACTGAGTGTCCAGATGTTTGGTTAAACATTATTCTGGGTGTGTCTGTCAGGGTGTTTCTAAATGAAATTCACATTTAAATTGGTAGACTGAGTAAAGCAGATTGCCCTCCCTAGTGTGGGTGGGCCTCATTGAGTCAATTGAAGATCTGAATAGAACAAAAAGGCCGAGTAAGGGAGAATTTGCTCTCTGACTGTTTCCAACCTGGGACATCGTGGTTTTTTGCTTGGGCTTGCATGGCTCTACCTGGTTCTTGAGCCTGCCAGCCTTTGGACTGGAATGACATCACTAGTTCTCCTGGGTCTCCAGCTTGGCCACTGCAAATCTTGAGACTTGTCAGCCTCTATAATCATGAGAGCCAATTTGCTAAAATAAACTTCTTTATATACATATATATATATAATGTATGTATACATCCTATTGGCTCCTGAGAACCCTGACTAACACAACCAGAATGCTGAAAGAAGAGAAATGAACAAGGTGGGCCTGAGGTTGCCATCCCCCACTGCCTCAACAGAGTGACCAGACGACAGCCCAAGGAGGGGCGTGCAAACAGCCCAGTAGCCTTGCTAAGTTGAGGAAACTAGCTCAATCTTCAGAAAGGGTAGAGAGGCTGAAAGTCACAGGGCAAAGTACCAGAGAGGCACAAGCTCACAGGGAGGGCTTTGGCACCACGGAGCTCCCCGGGAGTTTTTACCTAGGAATCCTGATCCATGCTTGGTCTCAGTTCTGGGAGCCTCTCATGATAGATGCACCTTCACACATCATGAGTCTTGAGTTTAAAGACCCCTTTTCCACACAACTGGGCCCCTAACCCCAACCCACTGCTTCACTTGCTGCACAACTTAAGAAATAATGTTCCGATTTGACTCTGGGGGTGAGCTCAGCCGTGTTGGACTCAGCAACAGACACACGCTCCTCTCCAGCACGGTGCTTTCCCAGGAGATGTGCAGAGGCTATGTTGACCACCTGCCATTTTCACCTGCTGGAGAAGTCAGCTCTGTCCAACGAAATGGCAAGGGGACTAGATTTTGAGTCGGCAGATGCTCTGTAGGCTTTAGTCTCTCACATAATCTCTGGGTTCATCCTCATAATTGTAAAATGAAGTTGCTTCGCTCCATGATCTCTAAAGCCCCTTTCGTTCTAGAGTTCGGTGAGAATTTCCAATAATAATATATCACAGTTGCAAGGCATTTACAATGCTCCCAGATAAGCCGTAATTGCATTGGTTCTAAAATATATAGTTATGCAACTTAATTTTACAATGAGAATTAATTAACTCTCCTTTCCCACTGTCAGAAGCCCCCAGTGGAATAATTGTCTTTGCAAGTCACGCAGGGCACTGGAGCCTTGCTCGAGCACTCCGTATTTGAATTTTCTCTGCAGCATCAGGAATCCTGGAAAATTGCAGTGCTTTATTCACTGGGGAAAGGGTCAGGGTACTTCTCATTGGGACCTTACCTCCATTCTCCACTCCAAACCCCAGGGGCCCTCCCAAGAGAGCATTGGCACCAGGTGCCAGCTAAACGCCATAGGTAGGACTCAGCCCGAAGGATAAATTTTGTCCCTTGGGGTGCCTCAATCAGGTGGACCCATCTGAAGCAAATGTTACGAATTGGACTTTTTCATATAGCCTGTTGAGATAACCGATGCCCCTAGGCCCCCGCAGCCAACAGGGAACAGTCTGACTTAACCACGATTTTACTCATCTTTCAGCTGAAGCAGACCTTCAAACATAAACCCAAGTGTCAGGGGCACCGCGTGGATTTGTGATCCTCCCTCGAGGCGGTTGGCTCAAAACGCCGGGAATGTGTTATATGAAAAAATAAATGCTTTTTTTCTTTTTTCGCCATCTGTGAATGAAAAACATTCTTCATATGTTTAACTGTTTCAAATTGCCATATGTGACACACACACACACACACACACACACACACACGCACACGCACACATGCCTGTTTGGAGGCTGGGATGGAGTTGGTAATGCAGATTTCGGGCCCCTCCTCCAACCCCCTGATTATTTCTTTCACGGGGCCTATAGGTAAAAAGCTTCCAGGTTTGTACCCACCCAGAAATAGAACAATTTTCATCTTGCTGGGGTGTTGAGGCTGACTTAGCCAGGGCACTTTTCTGGAATTTCAACCATCTGCTGTAATTTTACCTCCCCTCCCGAACGTTCACCTAAAGTGCCCCCATGCTGCCACAAAATCACAAACATCTGACAACCAAACTACGGCAAATTAGGACACGGGCGCTTTATGTATGTGGCTGTATTTTATGAGAAGGATGGGTGGGTGGAGAGAAAGGGGAGAAGAAAGAAACTAAAAGAACTTTCCAAATTCAACTGGCCCGCACTGACTTGTGAATGAGAGAATGAACTGAATTCTTTCAAAAACTGTTATTTGGTCATTTGCTCAAGTTAGTTTATTCCTGTGGGAAATACCAAGAAAATATGTTTGGCTGCTGGTAAATATGATGCATACCATTTCATATTTATTTGCTCCAAGTATATTTTTGTAAGAGGAGAATAAACAATAAGGAATCACTGAAAAACAACAACAATAACTAACAAACCAGAGCTTTTCTTAGTTTCTGCAGTTCATTCCTCCCTCGAAATGGTTAGGGGCTGAAGACAAAATCCTTAACAGACGCACTGCAGGATCTGATTTGACCTGATCCTACCATGGTTCTTAAGGAACTGTCTTAAGTCAGGTGCCGACCTGGGAAGCCATTGTTTTCTAACTCTAAAGGAATCTTCTTATGAAGGCCCTGTTTAGTTGACACGTGGGCATTGCTGAGTAAGTCCTTTCTTAGCAGGCACCGGATACTGGGCACTGCCCTGATCAAGTCCCCTTCTGACTTGCTGGCCCATATTTCTTTGGCCCAGAGAGAACTGATATTGATTCCGTTCCCCCTGGAGAGAGTTATCACTTAGCTATGATCATGTGACTCAGTTTTGTCCAAAGAGACATGAGAAGCTTAGGACTTCTAAAACAGGCCATTTTGGAAGAATTTGCTGATGTTCACCGATACCTGCTAATGTTCTCCTCTCCTTCTAGGTACATGGCCAATTGTGCCTGCCCACACCCTTCAAGTTAGGCCAGGCCATGGTAGAGTTCTAGCTGATGGAATCAAAGAGGAAGATATGTGATCACTTTAGGCCAAATGGTTTAATAAGAGAAACTGGACCTCCCAGTCTTCTCCCCTTTGCCACTGTATAAACCTGCGGCCCTTTTTAAGATACAGCCTCAGTCAGCCAGAGTCCACCATGGCGACCCTGCAACTCTGTGCCCGACACAGAACCTGGGCAAGCAATGTACTTTCACTGTTTGAAGCCACTAATATCTGGAGGTTATTCATTACTAAAGCTTAAGCTATTCTATTGTGACTGATGCAGCTTTTCTTGCCTTTGGAAAATAGATATGAGATGCAACGAGGAACAGCCTGCTTTCCTACCCTGGGTACTACTTTGGGGCTGCTGCTGCCATCTTTTAACCATGAGAGGACAGACTGGATCCACTCACGTCAGAGGAGGATATGAACACACGAAAGCATAAGGAAACAGGGCCATCAGTCACATCACCTGGAAGAGCCCGTCGCCAGACTTCTCATGTGAGATAATAAACATCTCACTGTCACGCCACCGGTGGATCTTCTCTATTGTCATCCCACAGCGTCCTGACTGACGCACTCCAGGAGAGCTTCTCTGCTTCTCTGCTTTGTCTCTTTGTCTCCATCCATCTATCCATCCCGTCATGTGACAAAATATAACCCTTGGGTTTCAGGCCTTGCCAGCCTTGCGAAACAAACGACACCCCCAAACATTCCTAGAGTTCTAACTAAAGTCATACACAGATTTCATGGAACTCTCTCCACCGTGTCTTCCCCATGGTCATTGGTGTCACTCGTCTTGCTGACCTCCTCCAGAGTCCACACTGACTCTTTCAAGGTCGTGCAGGAAAGCTGAGGGTGTCCACACTGTGGGTCCTCCTTTCTCCATTACTTTTTTTTTTTTTAATGTAGTCCTTCTGCAAATATGTTTTCTGTGTATAGACTATCCTGGTCACGGCAGTGACTACAGGGAACCTCACACACCTCTGCCATCAAAGAAGAGATGGAAGGCTGGGCGTGGTGGCACACGCTTGTAATCCCAGTACTTTGGGAGGCGGAGACCGGAGGATCCAGGTTCGCGGCCAGTCTCAGCGCTCTCTCTCTCTCTCTTTCTCTCTCTACTTAGTGAAGGCCCTCCGCAACTTCGTGAGACCCGGTTTCAAAATAAAGTATAAAAAATAGGGCCGGGGGTGTAGCGCGGACGTAGAACACCTCCTAGTTCAATCCCCGGTACTGCCAAAAAAAAAAAAAGAAGAGATGGAATGCTTTTAGGCAGGGAAGCAAGACAGACAGACCAACAGGCCACCTGAGCAGCAGGCCGCCGCTGTGATCTGCAGCTTCTCACCACGGCTCCTCTGGTCGGTGCTGATGCTGGTTGGTTGTGTCAGCAGGCTGTGCCTGTCCTACATGCTCCGCTCCGCACTGCCAAGGGTCCTTCAGCCCCAGAGGTGGCTTTGCTCTTTGGGGTCTGGACTGCTGCCCTGAGATGAGTTAGAAGCTTTTTTCTAATGTTCTACTTTGCCACATGGCTGCACTACTTTGACCACCTCTAACCAGCAATTGTTTCAGAATGGCCCCTTCCCTGCACAGTGACTTCAAAGCATCCATCACAAGGGTCGGAAGACAACCTTTATCATTTTCCCTTGATGCCTGGCTCTGGGGCCAAAGATGCTTTCAGAGCATGGAATGGAATGGGTTCTCCAGCATCCTAGATGGAGTTTGAGTACAAGATGTTTTTTTTTAAAGACTAATAGTGCCGGGCGTGGTGGTGCACGCTTGTAATCCCAGTACTTGGGAGGCTGAGACAGGAGGATCCAGGTTCGTGGCCAGCCTCAGCTACTTAGTGAGACCCTCTGCAACCTAGTGAGACACTGTTTCAAAATAAAGAATAAAAAATAGGGCTGGGGGTGTAGCTTGGAGGTAGAATGCCCCTGGGTTGAATCCCCAGTACTGCAGACACACACAAAAAAATAGCAATGAACAGCAGGATTAGGCAAAAGGAGAAGTGGAACGATGATGCAGGACTGACCAGCCTCAGCCAGCCCACCATCTCCTCCTCCACTACTCAGTCTAGACTCCACTCATCCTCAGGCACCACCCTGTTCAATTGGTGGCTGGGCCCAGACCATCCTCTCGATACCTGCCCGAGCCTCTGGTCACACCGCCCTTTGACCAGGATTGCTGGCCCTGTCCATTCGCAATTATAATTGGGCAAGGGAGCAAAAAGAGGCACCCAACTGGGCCCTCACGTATCCCTCCCTGCTCCCAGGCCCATGGATACAAGATCTTAAGATGTCAGACAAGCAATCCATGACATCCACCACAGCCCGCAATTCCATATGGAGCCTAACATTGGGTCATTTCTTTTTCTACACAGCTTGATGACCAGGTATTTCACTTGAAACTGTATATGACAGGACTTCCCCTAGCTCCTGTCTTTTAAGGTCACGACTGATGGGACTAGATTGAAGTTGTGATCCATTTTTTGGCTTATACACACATACTGAATCAACGCATCTGTAAACCAAACTTAAGTACCCCCCTCCCCGAGTGCCCTTCACAATGTCCCACACACTCGTAAGCAAGAACTGAGGTAGGTGCATGTGCACGGGTCTGGGGTACCTGTTCATGCAGCTTGCTTGCGTATTTGGTCTGACTTGTGCTTGATCTCAGATGTATCACTTCCATCTTATGATGGGCAATTACTGTTCCTGCTTGACCTGGTGATGTGATGGGTCTACAGGACCCAGACTACAATGGGCAATTCAGGCTGCATGATAGCTTACCATCCTGCATAGTGTGACTAACTGTCCTGGTTTGCATAGAACTGATGGATTCCAGTGACATGAGACTTTCAGTACGAAAACTGGAAGATCTGGGAAGGTCTTGGGCAAACGGGCATGTGTTTGTTCTCCTATGCATGGTTGGATACTCTGTTGCTAGTAGGACCTAGTTAGTATAATAATAGTTGTATTTCAAAAGGTGTATGATTCTGCTCCAAAGATAGCATGGCTTTGTTGTAGAAGCTCAGGAGCCTGCTGTGCCGTTCTCCCACTGAGAGATGGGATGACCTATGGGTCATCCACCCAGATGTTCTGATTCCATGTGTCAAGGTTCCAGGTTTTCCCATTCAGGGCCCCGACCTGGAGTGAACACACCTATCTTGGTCGCTCCAGCCATTCTAACTTGAAGTCTTGACTTTCCTCCTTGGCTTTTTGTACTCTCCTGACAAAGACAATGGGAGCTCTCACGCTTTCATTTCTGGCTTTCAGTTACCTATTAACTCTTCAGCTGTTCATTATTTTTTTGTAGAGCATCAATGGCACTAAGCAATAAGCCATCCAATCCTACTGCCATTATGCGTACATGAATAGGTTTCAGGTGCCCTACAGGTTTCTTTCACTAGCCCATTAACCAATTCCCTTCTACCAGTAACCATTCCAATTAGCCACTGATGAAAGTTTTAAGCACAGGACGCAGCTGGGGTGAGGGCTGTCTACACACTCCACCTATCACCAGAAAAACAAGCCAGTCAGTAAGCAGTAAGCTTCACAGCTCTAGCTTGTCACCACCTGCCTCCTCACCTTCTCTCAGTACCAACTGTGGCCCGGCTGGCTCACAGAACCAATCGCTGTCATTGAGTTAGGGAGCAAGATAATTTAGTAGGGATTAATAGCTATAAAGGGAGGGAGGAAGAGGCAGGATTGGCCAGAAGAAGATGGTCTGTAATGCAGGCCCAACAAAGCTTTGTCCTACCTTGCAGGAGGCTCTGGAGTGGGTATTGTCCATCGATGTCCTGTGCAGGCTTCTCTGGAAGATGGTTGTGGGGGAAGTGGTTTCTGCAGCCCAGCCTGATGCTGAAACTGGAGCTGCAACTGGAGTAGAGCTGCTAACTGTAGCACTCCTGTGGACGCCGGAAGTTCCCCTCTGAAGGGAGATCTACTCGGCGCATGCCCACCTCTACCACCCAGCTCTCCTCAGACAACTCGAAGGACTTCATGAAACAGGATGCTGGCCTTGCACAGGACCTGGGCTGAGCACACAGCCTAAACCACACCGTGATTCCTGGCACACGAGTTCTACAAATTGAGCCCTCTATTTCCACGTCATGGAGCGTGGGGGAAGATGACCAGGAGGATCCAGAGAATTATTGGGTGAAAATTAGGAGGTTATAAAAATACCACAACAATCTAAGGAGAAGAAAAAATGAAAGCTTGACTCTTTCCACATCCCCTCTTTCATTGCCTTTGCTTCCCCATATTTTCTAGTTCAAGTCCTAGAAAAAGGACTGGGTTAGGAATCTCCCTAAAATTTCCTGGAAAAGAACCAGGCATATCTGTATGGATCTCACTTCCAGATTTCTGCAAGAACTTTTCAGTCAAATGATGTTTGCTCTTCCTGTTCTTGGAAATTCAAACAAGAAAAGAGGAATCTACTACCCCACTCCACAAATGCCAATGCAGGAATCCCACCACTGGCCCCACTTCCCTCCTCTTCCCATAACTATTTTGGACCCATGTCACACTGACCATCCTGTGGAGAATGACCAAGTGTGTCATGCCTTTGGTGTGACCAGCCACACAATGATAGCGAGACCACTCTCTATGGGTCTACAACGTTGCATGTTTTAAAAGTTCAGAGCATTTAAAGTGCAAGTACTATCCTGAAAATGTTCCCTAATTAATAAATGTTCTACATTTTTATGTGAGAATGTTTAATATTTAATTTTTCAATAATTTTATCATTTATAATTTATTAAATTTATTTTGTGGCTTGTATTTATTAAAAATTGATATACTTCCTACTTATTTTACTCCAATGTTAGGTTATTTTTATGCAAAATAAAAAACAAATGTGTTTTTAAGTCACAGGACTTTTTTCTTAGAGCCTCAATCCTAGTGTATTAGTGTGGCAAGGCCTCCCTTCTGATAGCTCTCCCAGCTCTCTCCCAGTGGCTGTTGCATTTGTGTAGGTGAGGGGAGCAGCCACCCTTCGGCACGGGCTAAGCTGTCCAGCTTCTTTCCCAGTGAGCTAGGAGTAGAGGTCATCATAGCACTGAATTTCATGATGCATAAGTGGTGTGGACTGGGAGAACCATGGTCTACACCGCACTGGAAATTCAGACTCCTCATCAAGGTGGGTTGAGTCAGGAATTACTGGCCCTCAGAGGTCGACAGCCCAAATGTCTTTAGTTTCCAGTCAGGTAAGGTTAAAAAAAAAAGGCTGGTCAGGCAGACAATATTAAAAGTGGAATTGGTAAATATCTTGAGGTTTCAAAACTAAATGTTTGCAAAAAAACAAAACATGTCCAGTGTCTATGGCCTAGATTCTGCAAGTTTGTGGCCTCTGCAAAGGAAGTCTTGAGTCTTTGAGGTGAAGTTGAGTAATTTTTCCTCCTGGGTAGAGGGAATGCAACTGTTAAACTCTTTCCATAGTTTGGGTTAGAAGCAGCTCAAGTTGTGATGAAGTCCAGTCCATGTGAGTTAAATGGAGGGGGATACTAGCATAAAACCCAGCCTGCACACTGCAAGGCCAATTCATTCCATGTGCAAATGTTTATTGAGCATTTACTAGAGGAGGGTGCCTGTGAGGTCACCTGAAGAGAGATGCGTGTGAGTGGCATTGACAGCATGCACGACAGAGTGGAGCATGACCTTTGCAACTCCAAAAATCTATGAATATAAGCCCATCAAACAGGGCTGGGAAGTACTATGAGATGCTGGCTTTGAAAAAAATGTGATATAAAATCATTAATGTCAAAATGTACCACTCAGAGCCGGGCATGGTGGCACACACTTGTAATCCCAGTATTTGGGAGGCTGAGACGGGAGGATCGATCGCAGGTTCACAGCCAGCCTCAGCTACTTAGTGAAACCCTGTTTCAAAATAAAGAATAAAAACTAGGGCTGGGGGTGTAGCTTGGAGGTAGAATGCCCCTGGGTTCAATCCCTGGTACCGAAAAAAAAAATGTACCACTTAGTGTATTTGACATCATCTTTTGACAAAAATGTGAAGTGCCTTCTCACCCCTACTAGAATGGAGGGCAGGGTCCGCATCTGTTTATCTTTATTTCCTGGTATTCTGCAC
This sequence comes from Glis glis, assembly GCA_004027185.1. Taxonomy (NCBI): domain Eukaryota; kingdom Metazoa; phylum Chordata; class Mammalia; order Rodentia; family Gliridae; genus Glis; species Glis glis. Next base: position 41,489 of record PVJS01002816.1, read on the forward strand.
AGTGCCTTGTTCATGGTAACTCCCATAAAGATGGACCAAATAAATTAATGTTCACACCCAGCCCATCTCCCAAGAAACCTAAAACAATGATTTGCACCAAAAGTGCTGTACAAATTCTGGTTTTATTGAGGAGGGACCTCTGAGATCCCCATCCTCTTCCTGATCCAGTCTCCCTGCTGCCCTCCTCCCAGCCTGGCGATGCTGTCTTGGGTCCCCTTCAGTGCCAAACAGAGCTCTCTCCTATGTTCTAACTGCTGAGAGTCTGTAGCATTTTGATATAATACATTAAAACATTTCCTCAGCCAAGTGTTTTACACAACATAAAATATTTTTCCATGCTAATGTTTCTTTTATTGAGTTTTTTTTACAAAAAATTATCACACATTCTACAGATATTCAGCAACACTTACTCAACTGAAATACAAAATAAAATTACAGAAACACCAAATACAGACATTCTCTCAAATTAACGAGAAAGAACTTATTGTTAGTGAGGAATAAACTCCATGACCTAGGTTGCAGCACAGCCCGGGCCTGGGGTCCCTTCCCTCATAGGGCACTTTGGTGGGACACATTACTGGAGTCATCAGCACCGCCATCCCTCGTCCTTTTACTGGCTGACCCAGCAGTCAGGACAGAGAGCCTGAGCATCCCAAGTTTTGGTGTATAGAGGAGCTTCAGGCATCACACAGGAGACATACCGTATGCATTATATAGCCCCAAATGAAGGGAGCAAAGAGGAGTTGGATCTTGCATGTAAACTAGGCGAGAGCTCATAAGTTGAGAGGGACATTGTCCACCAGAAGAAACTGGAGTGGCCATCTCCCTGGGGAAGGACCACAGCCTGGGGAGAGATGATGTGGAGATGTCAGAGGAGCATGGGCCATGGGGTGACAGTGAGAAGGAGTCGTGAGGGAGGATATCCAGGAAGGACATCGGCGAGGCCCGCATGGAGGAGGGCTCCATTCTGGGAAGTGAGGCCACAGGTTGCGTATTAAATGGCGCTCAGGGAGACTTAGATTAAGTACATGAAGCTCAACTATCCATACTCCCCTTTGCAAATTTGCCCCCCCCCCGTGACAAAGGCAGAAGGCCAAGGAGCCTAGAACCAGGTGACTGTGCGTATGTGAATCATGTCTGAGCCCCACAGATTGCCCATCAACTTGGTCAGGTGTATTTTCACTCATACTTGAAAGATGGGGAGACCGAGGGTCAGGAAGTCTGAGTAGGCGGCAGAATGTTGCAATAGGTAGAGAGAGAGAAACCAGGGATGGAATCCAAGTCTCTCGTCCGCTCATCCACTGGTTTGCTCCCTTATTCCCTTTATATCTCTGTTCAAATCTCTCCCTCTTGGTGAAGGTTTCCCTGGTCACTGTGTATAAGCAGTAGCCATCACTCCATGCCCATGTCTCCCTTCCCACTGACACTTATCACCAGAAACACTAATGCTCGTCTGCTTGTTTATTGATCTTTCTCCCTTCCCTATTATAATGAAAGAGCAAGATTCTTCTGTCATATTTACTGCTGTATCCTCCAAGCCTAGAATGTGCCTGGCACATCACCATTGCCTATCTCTGAAATGCGTGGCCCGGTGCTGCTGGGTCATCTGACATCTTGTTCAAATGCAGATTCTGATGCCTGGGGTAGTGTCTGCGATGCTGATGTTGCAGATCTGCTGACCATTCTCTGTAACGCTGGACCTTTTAGCTTTGGAGGTGGGTGAGGATGGCTATAGAGGCGGACAAGGCAGGACTGGGATAGGGGGGATGGCTAAAACAGATCTCTTAACAGGTCAGATCTAACCGATTCCTCTCTGACCATCTTGGATGTGTGATATATCTAAATTCTACTTAGGAAGTAGGTGCTTCTCTAGCTTCTATCCCACAGCACGTTGACAAACCAGCAAGCCTCAGTTCCACCAGACCTCCCTCATGAATACATTCTGAGCTGCTCTGCAGTTGAAAACCTGTTTTAATTCCTAAGCAGGACTTAAAAAAAAAAAAGAAAGAAAAGCCTCAAAGGCTGCGGCTAAAGAAACCAACTCTCTGAAGAAGGAATTTTCTTTAGGGTCTGTTTGGCAAAAACGTATGCTTCCTACTTTGAGGCAGGCCATGTCAGCAGTTTAATTTAAGACATCAAATGAGAAGCAATCTGTCTGGCATAACCTTTTGCCGGTGAAATGAACAGCCTCAGAGCCAGCTACCAGAGAACACTCTCATTATCCTGGTCTCCGTGACATGGGACATATTGTCTCTTTTCTTGACTTGACCTTAACACATCACTGATGCAAAACATATTTCTAGTTTGAAAAATAGTCATCTAGAAAATAAAACCATTTCACTGTCGCATCCACATTTCTGAGGCTCAGCATTGGTGAGAATGTGTTTTATTTCTGCCACTGACTGGTTCCAGCCTCTTAAAAATTAGGGAGATATTTGTGAGCCAAGAGGTACCCTAAAAATTTATTTTTCCAATTCAGAACATAAGGTCAATTGACTTAAGATCTATGAGAACATAGACTCTTTAACTTTGGTCACAAAATGTTCCTGGAAAATGAGGGATAAAGGAAGCATTGTTTGCAAATAAAAGTTCATGATCAAATTTTATGTATAAAGGCTCCATAACTCTTTAAAATAGCAGGAATGTTATTGACAGAAATGTTATGGACATCATGGAGAGGTAAAGTGGAATGGGAGGGGCAGGAGTCATTTAATTTCATTTGAAATTTTCACAGATAAGGAAACTATCATCTCAGAGAGAAGGACTGGCCCAGAAATACATAGAGACAATTGAGAGAGGCAAGACTGGAACTCAGTTCTGCTGTTCAGGCTGATGACCTACTTCACCTACGTTCCTCCCTGATGAAAGTTCTCTTCAACGGATACACTTGTTTTTATTGGTGCATTTCTTATATTAGCGCCTCCTTGCACCTCCACCAGTTAGAATTAGCACCAACTACCACTAATAGTGGCTAGAACAAGATAGAAATTTATCTCATTCATTTAAAAGAAGCCTGGTGGCAGGCATGCCTGGTATAGTAGCACTTAGGAACCTACTCTCCTTTTAACTTTTGGATCCATCTTCCTATGGCCAATTTATGGTCCAAAATGGATGCTGAAATTCTAACTATTATGTCCACACTACATGTTGGAAGATGGGAAGAAAGAGAGAAAACAAAGGAGCTGTTGTCTGTTGCCTGGTTCTCTGTCAAGGAGACTTCCACAAACTTCCTCCCAACAATTTGTGCTTCTAACTCATTAGCCAGAACTTATATTGCCTAATGGAGCCTAGGAAGTGTGCGTCCCGACACTACCTCAAACCAGAGTTCTGTTATTGAGGAATGAAAGGGGTGGGTATTGAAGGTGATGAGGTGCCGCCTCTGCCACTGTACATAGGGCACACATGGTTCTAAAAACACTACTGTGTCTAAATTTGGCCCCTTCAAAACCAATGCAGTAGGAGTACGGGCCTGGTAGTGGCAGAGCAGCTTGTTAAACTAACCTTCCCACAGGTAACAATCTCTTGGGGTGGAACAATTAATCTCTTGTGATGGAACAATTAATCACTTGGAGTGTGGGGGGGAACCCCTCTTGAACAATAAAAAGTAGGCTGCTATTAAAGAGGACTCAACTATTTAAAGATAGAAACCATGTTCATTGGGTGAGATCAGCTTTTACCTGGCTGTCCTTTGAGGCCACTCCCCAGCCTGCATGGCACAGGGAAGGCTAGAACCTGAGAAGAAAGCTGCTGTCGTATAGACTTGAAGGGTAAGAGAACTGAGCTCGAGGCTGTCCCAGAGAGTGGAAACTGAGCGGAGGAATCCTGGAAAGGAAAGAAACCGATCAGAATCTGCATATAAACTTCTGCAAATCCTTTGCAGCCTCCTATGCTGTGTGTGCATGGGGGGGGTGATAAAGAGCCCAGTGAAAGCGAGAATTGGAAGGCTGAAAAGATTAAAAAGATATTTCAGCTCTGCTGACGCTGGCAAGAAAGAGTTGGGGAATTTAAGTGCCTCCAAGTTATAGGGGCTTGGCTGTTATATTTCAAGTATTTTTCTCCTTTATTCTTTTCTTCCTCTTTGTCTGGGATTCCAATTGCGTATATATTAGACTACTTGATATAGTACCACAGGCTACTGAAATTTTGTCCTTTATCCTGCAGCTTATCTTCTCTCCATTGTTCAGATGGGGTAATTTCTATTGCTGTGTATTCATATCCACAGGCACTTTCTTCTGCCAATTTGCACTTGCTCTTCAGCCCATATTCAATGAATTTTCTATTTCAGATATTGTACTTTTCAGTTCTATAATTTCCATTTTTAATATAGTTTCCATTTCTCTGCTGAGATTCCCCATCTGTTCACTCATTATGACCATTTTTTCCTCAAAGTACTTAGATTTATAATTGTTTCTTTAAAGTCTTTGTTAATACCCACATCGAGATCATATCAGAACTATTTCAATTGACCGATTTTTTTTCTTGAATATGGGTCAGATTTTCATTTTCCTTCACATATCTGGTAGTTTTTAATTGTACACAATACATTGTAGATCATATATTGTAGAGATTGTTCTAGGTGTTCTTGTTATATTGTTATTATTGACTAATCACCCTCAACATGTGGAGGCTTGTTTTCTTTGTTAGAGAGAAACACAAATGACCAACAGCAGGATAAAAAGGGACATCACTGTAGATCCCACAAACATTTAAAAAAGATAGTAAGAAGCCAGGCTCAATGGCACATGTGTGTAATCTCAGTGCTTGGAAGGCTGAGACAAGAGGAACACAGGCTTGAGGCCAGTATGGGGTAACTTAGTGAGACCCTGTTTCAAAGTAAAAAGGGTTGGGGGATGTAGCTCAGAAGTAGAATTCCCATGGATTAAATCCCCAGTAACTAATGCGCACGCGCGTGCGCACACACACACACACACACACTCAAGATAATAAGAGATAATGAACTTTATTCAAATAAATTCAACAACTCACAAGCATTGAAAACCTTACCCAAGATAAAACAGAAAATAGAAATCTCCTCTTCATTCCTAGAGAAACTCCATTTCATTCAAACTTCATTTCAGTGGGGAATTGTTTCAAACATGTAAGAAATAAGTAATACCAAATTTATCTAAACTATTTCAAAAAATAGAAGAATATTAAAAGGTTTTCAGGATACATAAAAATATCAGAAGAAATTATATAAATATGAAGTAATGAGGAGTACTAGAAGTGGTAAATATGAGAGTAGCTATCAAAGGATTAAGAAAACATTTAGCAAAATTCAGCATCCATTTGTAATAAAAACTCTCAACAAATTAAAAATAGAAGTAAACATCTTCAGTTTTATGAAGGGCATGTACAAACCCTACAGCTAAGATTACATTTACATGTGAAAGATCAAGTGCTTTTCCCCAAAGATCTACAAGGAAGTCTATCACCTATCTGTTCGATATTGTATCAGATGTCATAGCTAGTGCAAAAGAGCAAGTAAAAGAAATAAAATGCATGAATATTAGAAAGAAAGAAATATTGTCTTTATTTGTGTATGACCTTTTTTGGATTAAAAAATTCTAGGAATCTGAAAAACAACTACTTAGAACCAACAAGTGAATATAGCAAGGTCACTAAATACAAAGATAATATACAAAAATAAATTGCATGCCTATATACCAGGAGCAAACAACTTAATAATGAAAAATTTTAATTCTTTTCATAGCAGCATCAAAGAGCATAAAATACATAGGCATTTATTCAATAAAAACAGTGCAAGACCTCTACTCTGAAAGATATGAAACATTGCTGAGAATAAAGAAGACTTTAATAAGTAGACAAATATATCTTGCTCATGGACTAGCAGATTCAATATTGTGAAGATGTCAATTATCTCTAAATTAATCTAGACATTGAAATACATCTTAATCAGACAGGTGTGGTGGTGCACGCTTGTAATCCCAGTACTTGGGAGACTGAAAAAGGAGGAGTGCAGGTTTGAGGCCAGCACACAATAACTTAAGTAGACCCCGTTTCAAATTTAAAAAGTAAAAGGGGCTGGGGGTATAGAGCTCCCCTGGGTTCAAACCCCAATTCCACAAAACAAAAACCAAACAAGCAGAAAACATCCCAATCAAAGTTTTAATGGATTTCTTTTTTTAGATGTTGAAAATGTGATTTAATGTTTATTTAGAAATTTAGAAGAGCTAGATTAGTAAAAGGACATTTAAAAAAGAACAACAAAGTTGGAAGATCCATCCTACTGATTTCAAGGTTTACTAGACAGCTATGATAATCAAGATAGTGTCTTGTAGTATCGTCACAAGATAGACAAGACTGGAACACAATAAAAAGTCCAAAAATAAGTCCACACCACATGTTATCAATTGACTTACAATAAAAATGCCAATTTGATTCAATGAGGAAACATATGATACTAAAGCACAAACATTACTTCAAGATAGATCAAAGACATAAACTTCACAGAAGGAGACACAGACACGGGTAATCGGCAAGGAAAAGATGCATAATATCCCTAGTCATCAGGGAAAGGCGATTAAACCACAGGATATAACCACATACCTTTTAAAATGGCTAAATTTAAAAGATTGACGGCATCAAATGTCAGGGAGGATGGAATAATTGAAACTCTCACTCAATGGTACTTGTAGTGGAAAGTGGTATAATCAACTAAGGAAGCAGTTTGAAAGTTTTTTTAAGAAGGTCTATATTTATACACAAGTCCTATGACTCAGGAATTGTACTCCTAGGTATTTACTCAAGAAGAAAGAAAATGTAAAACCACAAAAAGAGTTGTACATAACTATTTATAGCTGTTTTAGTTAGAATAGTCAAACCTGGTAATAAACCAAATAATTAATAGGAAGGCATAAATAAAGTATGGTATATTCACACAATGGCATATTTCTTAGCAAGAAAGATACATACAACAGCATGGATGAACCTCAAAAGCTATCATGTCAAGGAAAGAAGTTTTTTTTTTTTTTTTGCGGTACCGGGGATTGAACCCAGGGGCGTTCTACCTCCGCGCTACGCCCCCGGCCCTATTTTTTATACTTTATTTTGAAACCGGGTCTCACGAAGTTGCGAAGGGACTCACTAAGGAGAGAGAGAGAGAAAGACGGGGAGAGAGAGAGAGACAGGGAGGGAGGGAGAGAGAGAGAATGCTTGCGCACGCAAGCGTGCGCCACCACGCCCGGCCTAAAGAAAGAAGTTTGATGCAAAGAATACACATTGCATGATTCCGTCTGTAAGATATTCAGTAACAGGCAAGGGTCTAATGATAGCATTTAGAACAGCGATTGCCTATGGTAGATAAGAGAATTGGAAACATTTCTGGGATGATATACATATGCAAATATGCACACATATATTGTATTGCTTTTTTGGGGTGTTTGTTGCACAAGTCTATATATTCATCAAAATGCAGCAAATCGTAACTTAATATATGTGTATTTTACTTTAGGTAAATTATACCTTAATTAAAAAACAGTGTTACTTTTAAAAAGAGATGCCCAAATGGTGATTTTCTACCAGTTGGCTATCTGTTTTAGTCTAAACAGATAGAGTAAAAAACCCTAGCCGGGCGTGGTGGCGCACGCTTGTAATCCCAGTACTTTGGGAGGCGGAGACTGGAGGATCCAGGTTCGCCGCCAGCCTCAGCTCTCTCTCTCTCTCTCTCTCTCTCTCTCTATTCTCTCTCTCTCTCTCTCTCTCTCTCTCTCCTTAGTGAGGCCCTCCGCAACCTCGTGAGACCCGGTTTCAAAATAAAGCATAAAAAATAGGGCCGGGGGCGTAGCGCAGAGGTAGAACGCCCCTGGGTTCAATCCCCGGTACCGCAAAAAAAAAACAAAACAAAAAACCCTCTAATCAGCATAGTCAGAACAACTAATTGGTTATTTAATTTAAAAAGTTAATTAAAATAATTTAAAATGTATATATGTATACATATTTTGAATATTTTATTTTTCATATAAAACTATATGTGTGTATATGTGCGCACATTCACTGCTAATCTTTTGGTCAAGGTCTTTTTTAATCCGATTTGTGTTCTACACTATCATTCTTGAATAAACTATCTCCATAACATTATTTATGATTTCTAGTCCAATTTCTTTAAAAAGGAGTAAGAAATTAAATTTTTGAAGCAACCTAAATGCAAAATCCTTGTAGAATTTTTGTAACTTTTCCACTTCCTACATCTTGTATGCCCTAACTAATCCTACAGATTTTTTTATGACTTACCTGTCATCTAGATTTTCAAAGCATTTGGCTTCATTTTCATGAAAGGAATGACCACTTTCTTTTTCCCATTTTTATTTCATTGTGTTACATAAAATTTGATTACACCCATCCTCACAGTAACCTCACAATATGATACTGGGGATTGAACCCATGGGCATTCTGCATCTGAGCTACACTCCCAGCCCTTTTAATTTTTAAACAGGTCTTGCTAAGTTGTTGAGGCTGATCTGGAACCTGAGAGCCTCCTGTCTCAGACTCCCAAGTAAAGAGCTTACAAATGTGTGCCACAGGGCCCAGCTGATAACTATACACTCTTCCTCTGAGGCATGGCTCAGGTCCTTGTAACTTCTTATTTAAACTCAAGATAGTGGCCTCCTTCCATACATCGAGGTGTAATAAAGTCCCAAGAAGGTGAAGGGAAAAGACAACTTTGTCTTTTGTGTGTATGTGTGTGTGTGTGTGTGTGTGTGTGTGTGTGTGTGTGTGGTACTGGGGATGGAATCCAGGGGCATTCTACCTCTGAGATACAACCCTATTTTATTTGAAACAGGGTCTCCCTATGTTGCTGAGAGCCTCACCAAGTTGTCGAGGGTGGCTTTGAACCTGCGATCCTTCTGTCTCAGCCTCCCAAGTACTGGGATTACAGGTGTGTGCCACCATGCCTGGCTCAGCTTTGTCTTTTTAATCTATAAAATTCTTTTTTTGTGTGTGTGGTACTAGGGATTGAACCCAGGATCATTCTACTTCTGAGCTATACATTCAGTCCTACTTTATTTTTTATTTCGAAATACGGTCTTACTAGGTTGCAAAGGCCCTAACTAAATTACTGAGGCTGGCCTTGAACCTTCAATCCCCCTGTTTCAACCTCCCAAGTACTGGGATTACAGGCATCACCACACCTGGCTCTATAAACCTCATAAAGATTCCCTTGACTTCTTTTCCTTCTCTGAAGCTTTTGCTCCAGTAGCTGTCACCCACTGTAAAACATGGCAATCCTTTTAACCCTTTCCTTCTGTTCTTTCTTTTCTTTAAAGTGTAAAGGAAAATGTTGGCTTAAAGGTCTTTATAAACATTATTTCCTAAGTTGTCAAAAACCATGTGAAATGGTACCTAGTTTTTTTTTTGTAATGATCTAGGGAACACAGACTAAAAACATGATAAGACACTACTATATTGATGATCAGAAGGAAATAGTGATCAACAGGAGCTTCCATATGCTTCTGGAGAAAATGTGATTTGATTCAACTCATTTGGAAAATGGTGTGGCACACCCTAATAAAATTGAGGGCGTGCAAATGCTAGCAACTCCTCTCTTATATATGTGCCCTGGAGTTATATGTGGATGCACCGGGAAACATGGACAAAAACGTCCTTGGAAGCAGCGTTTGTAATTGACCCACATTGGAAAAGGTGTTTCTCAATCATAGAATGAATAAATTATGGCATACCCACACCGTGGAATATTATTGCTATGGGCTGAATATTTGTGTCCTGCCACCCCTCGAATTCATATATTTAAATCCTAATTCCCAAGGTGAAGTGGTAGGAAGTGGGGCCTTTGGGAGGCGAGGACAGAATCCTTAAGAATGTGATTAGTGTCCTTACAAAACGGCCCCTGGCCTCCTCCAACATGTGAGGACACAGCAAAAGGACGCCAAGAGTCAGAGAGCCCTCACCAGATAGGGAGTCGCTGCACCTTGATCTTGGACTTTCTGACCTTCAGAACAGTGAGGAATACGTTTCTGTTGTTTATAAGCTACCTCGTTTGGTAGTTTTTAAAATAGAAGTCCAAACAGATTAACACAATTATATAGCAATGAAACTGTATAAACCAGAATGACTCACAACCAAATGGATGAATCCTATAAATACTATCAAGTGAATAAAGTCACAAAACAATACATAGAGTATGATTCTTTCATTAAATTTAAGACTAGGCAAAGCCAAACTACATTTTTTTTTTTTGCAGTACTGGGATTGAACCCAGGGGTATTCTACCTCCGAGATACACCCCCAGCCCTATTTTTTTTTTGTTTTTTATTTTGAAACAGGGTCTCACTAAGTTGCAGAGGGCCTCACTAAGTAGCTGAGGCTGGCCACGAACCTGGATCCTCTGATCTCAGCCTCCCAAGTACTAGGATTACAAGCATGCACCACCATGCCCTGCTCCAAACTACATTTTTAAGGATGCACAGTAGATGATATAACAAAAATAAGAAAGAGGAAATAATTTACGTAGAGACCAAGATAGAGGTTACCTTTGGAGGGCGGGAGCTGCCTGGCTCCAGGAGGGGGCAAGAGTGAGGTGTGGACTGTGAGGACGCCAGTGGTGTTCTGTGTTTTTCGTGACCTGAGCAGGGCTTGCGGTATTTGCTTCACAATCATTTTACAACTGGATAGATACATGTCCTATGCTTTTCTCCGTGTTATATCTCACAGCAAAATGTTTCAAAACACCATCGAGTGTTTCACACAATTCATTTAATTCTCTCTGCCACCACCATCTCTTCCCCTCTCCAAGTCTGTTTGGGATCAAGTTCAAATACATCACTAACTCTAGCACGCAAGAAGATTCTAATCACAAATTGTCTCCAACTCTAGTTAATTTTAAGAATGGAGTAAAACAAGAAAGAAACAGGGATGGTGACATTGAACAGCAGGCTGGAAGTGGACTGAACAGTCATTAGCATAGATTTATTCCAAGACAAGTATTCTTCCTATGTTATGGTCTGTTTTAAAGCAAATTCAGTCATCTGAGTTATTTAGTAATGAGGGCACCACTAGCTTAATTTTCACATTAAGCTCAATTATTTAAGTTATCGACTAGCGTGCTTCCCGGCATTTTGCCTCTCTACCTCCATGAATCCTGTATTGTAATCCAATTTTTTATTTGGAATTGAAGAAACACTTTCATAAAAAGCGTCATTTAAATCCAATTATCAAGACGTCTTTTTTTCCCATTTACTAAGTGACTCAGTTACAAGATGTTGCTTAAAAATACAGTAGAATCATTTCCAGCAACGAAATCAAGCCTGCTGAGCTTTCTCCATTCGTTCTGGCACCCTTTATTAAAAATCCCACTGTCTGTAGCCACCCAGGCCCATCAAGGCAGCGTCTATTTGTAAGACTGGTCTTTCTAAAGAGCCTTTCTTCAGTGACTAATTTTTCATTTTCCACTATGTTAATCACAGAAGGCTGAATAGACTGCATTCCATAGGCGTCATTTATGGTTGGATGGTGCACATGGGCGCCGGCACGTGCGTACACACACACACACACACACACACCAAGCCACATCATTGGAGGATTTCAAGCTAGAGAAACAAGCTCTGTGGGGGCCCGGCAGCCTGGTCTAGCCAAGTATCCTCAGGCCACTTTACATGGACGCCTCTCATCTCCAGATCTTTCAAGTGATGCCAAACTATGAGAAGTTCAAGAAATGCATGAATGTCTCTTCCATCGTGTGGGGAATAAAAGAGCTGAATCAAATAATGCTGGCTCTCTTGGATGTTTCTCTTTTCTTGGGCCGCTGGCATCCATACATAGTTTTATTAGCCAAGGAAGATCATAGGAAAGGAGAAGCTTTAAAGGGTTATTTCTTAGAGATGGTTTTAGTTTTCTGAACTTTATTTCCTGGAGATGGTTGCATTTCGGTGACTGAAGACGCCTGTCTAGGTGTATTTGTGTCTACAAATCGCTCAAGAAACTAGGATTAATTTAATAAGCATAATGCACCAACAAGAAACAACCTATCCACAGGTATGGGTAAATTGTGGTCTACTCATAATGAAATGGATAGACTTGACTCATACTGAATTTCCATTTCCATTATAGATCATCACATTTTCTGCTGAGCTTCTGTATTACTAAAAGGTCTTGATACCAGATTTATTGGTAAAATTAAAAATGAAAGAAGCCCCCCTGCTTTATAAAACCAGTGTAGTGGTCCTTTGATTCCTGTGGTAAGGACATGACACATGAATTCTGACAGGTGTCTCAGCACCACGTGGACAGTTGTTCAACTAGGAGTCCGTAAGGGCTAGATGGAAAGCTGTAATGTAGGCAGTTCTGTTCCCAATACAGGGGAAGAAGGATGAGGCTATGGGTCCTCCCACTTCTGCCACCTGCTTAGATGTGGGATTGTGCAAGCCCTGCTGCACAGAACAGCTTTCACTGCCACAAGGGCAGCAACCTTGAATTTAGGCTTAGCAATTCTTGATGTCTAGTCAAACATTGTAAACAAGGTATAAAATTTTTTCATCTAAGATTTTAATATTTGATGCAAAATGATTTGTTATATATATCCTATATCCATATATAATAGAATATTACATATGTAGCTACATATGTTGCAAAACGGTTTTTTTTTTTGGCCACTAGTTTTTATTTTGTTTTAGTCTTGTGGTTTTGTATGGCAAAAAGGATTTGGGGTCCCTGCAAAAACGGTTTTATATTACTAAAACAAATACCACCGGAGCCACCCTGCCCTTCAATTTTATGAAATAGAACCTATGGATTTGGTGGAAGCTCTACAATAATCACAGACTACCACCTGCCCTCTCAGAAGAAAATAATCACTCTGAAATTTTCCTTTTCTTTCTTTTTCCCTTTTTTTCTAAATATATGTGTCCCTAAAATAATCGATTGTTTAATTTTGCCCATTTTAACTTGATAATGGTGTATAGCTTTATGTATTCTTTTATGATTTGCTTTTTCATTCAAGTGTCCCTAAGATTCATTCATATTGAGATACGAAGCTGCAATTCATTCATGTTTACAACTCTGTTTCATTGAATAAAATATAAAAATATTATTTTTGCTCTTATGAACAATGCCGCAATGGATACCCTGCTATATGTCTTGTGGTTCACATGTGTAAGATAATGCCAAACTCTTCCAATTTCGATGAGCACTGTGTTAAGTATTCTCATTGCTCTACACCTTCTCTGCCACAACCTGATCACACGACACTTTTACTTTTTGCCAATTGAGCAAAGACTTGTTTTTAAGTTTGCATTTATCTTAACAAAAGAAGTTTTAGCATTTTTCATGTGATTATCCATTTTTTTCTTTTTTTTGCCAAATGTCCATTCATGTCTTTTGTCCATTTTCTGTTAGATTTTCTTTGGAGGGGAGGTTGTTTCATTGACTCATTGAAGATATTTATATATTCTGGTTACTAATCCTTTGTTGGCTTTTTGTGTTACAAATATTTTTTTCTAACTTGTGATTTGCTTTTTCATTTTCTTTAAAGTGACTTCTTAGCTGGGCATGGTGGCGCACGCTTGTAATCCCAGTACTTGGGAGGTGGAGACCGGAGGATCCAGGTTCGCGGCCAGCCTCAGCTACTTAGTGAGGCCCTCTGCAACTTTGTGAGACCGGTTTCAAAATAAAGTATAAAAAATAGGGCTGGGGGTGTAGCTCGGAGGTAGAATGCCCCTGGGTTCAATCCCCGGTACCACAAAAATAAATAAATAAATAAATAAATAAATAAAAATAAAGTGACTTCTTAAGCACAGGAATTCTTCATTTTAATATAGACAAATTAATCATTTTTTATCTTTTATTTCTTACCATATGGTCATAAAAGTTAATCTCATATCATAAAAATATTATCCTATATTTTCTTCTGTGAAGATGTTTGCCTTTTACATTTGTTTTTAGTCCATCTGTAATAAATCTTTGTATATGGTAAAATATAGAGATTCAAGTTTATTAATTTTTTCTATAACCAATTTAACCAGTCTTGTTTTTAGAGTACTCAGTCTTTTCCCTGATTACCTGCACTACTAACTAACTCTGTAATACTGTACTTAGGTAGGTGTCAGGGCTAGTTTGCTCCATTGATTTATATATCGATTCTAAGCCCTTACCACATTGTCTTAGTTGCTATGGATAATTAATATAGTTTTATAATATCTTAATATCTGTAGGGAAAATTCTATGGCCTTGTTCCTTAAGTGTGATTTGACCGTTCCATTCCTCTATATAAAATTAAGAATGAACTATTAAGTTTGATAAAAACCTTATTAGGACTTTGGAATTATATGCCATTAACAGATCAATTAAGGGAGAATTATGTTAAGAACTGGAAAAGGTTTGAGATTTTACTCTACTTGCAAACAGTCAGCCGGACATAGTCTCAGAGATGCTGGCAGAAGACACAAGACTCCTGGATCAGAGACAAAGGAATTTATTGTTTACAGCAACGGCAGTGGCAAGAGCACTGGCACTTTTGTATGCAGATTTCGAAGACCTAAATTCCACCAGGAAATATGAAAGTGATTTGGATGATGATACCTATGTGTAGGACTGTTAAAACGGAGGAACACTGAGCTTTGGAAACATGGGTATTTTATTCTGGACCGCAAGCATGTCTGCCCTTTGTTTTAGAGGGAGACACTGAACTTTTGAAGGTTCTTCATCACAAAATGTCCTTGAAAAGAAAATCCAGAGTAGAGGCAGCAAGTACATTTGCTCTCAAGAGGTCCATGGAGAATTGTCTCCTAAGATAAAATCTTTAGAATATTGAGTCTACCTATCCATGAACATGCTAGCTCTCTATATATTTTGCCTTTCAATATAGTTTTAGAATTTGTCCATAAAAGTCATGCTGCTTTATATATTTGTTGCTTTCATAAAAAGTAGTTTTTAAAAATATGTTTTTCTACTTCACCATTGTTGTATAGAAATTTGAGTATTATAGTTGGGTACTATACCCAACTAACTTTTAAACTTTCTTATTCATTCTAATTCTTTTATTCTTCTGGGTTTTTGTTTGTCTAAGTAGGTATTCCTGTCAGTTGTATATAATTCAGAGATTGTTTCTTCCATTCTGGAATAATCTTTCTATGCTGGTTTAGCTCCCCAATTACCATGTTAAACAGAAGTGGTAATAATAGTAACCATCTTTCTCTGGGGTCCAGAGAAAATGCTTCTTATGTTTCAGTGTGGAGTGATGTTTATTCCAGGTGTTTGGTAAAGACACCCATATAAGGTTAAGAATGTTCCTTTCTAGTCTTAGAATGGAATTATCAGGAATGATTATGAATCATTAGTTAAGGTTCTTTGTCAGGAATGATTATGAATTTTCTTGCACGCTTCTATTGTCTCTGCTGAGAAAATCATACTTACATTTTTCCACTTTAATCTGTTAGTCTATGCTATAGTTTGAATGCTTGCACTTCTTCCAAAATTCATGTTGAACATTAATCCCCAATGCAAGAGTATGTCCATTTTGTCCTGAACTTCATTAGGATGTGAGATTACAATGCACCCATAAAAGTACATTAAAAAAAAAGAGCCGGGCATGGTGGCACACGAATGTAGTCCCTGTACTTGGGAGGCTGACACAGGAGGATCTCAGGTTCAATGCCAGCCTCAGCAACTTATCGAGGCCCTCCACAACTTAGTAAGACCCTGTCAAAATAAAAAATAAAATAGGGCTGGGGGTGTAGCTCAGGGGTAGAATGTCCCTGGGTTCAATCCCAGTACTATAAAAAATAAAACAAAATAATATAGTCTTTAGGAGTGATTAGGCCATGTGGGATCTACCCCCATGGATGGGATTAGTCCCTTACAAAAGAATTAGTGAGAACTAGGTCGGCCTTTTTTTCCCCTCCACCTTCTGCCATGTGAAATCACAGTGTTTGAGGTGCCATCTTGGAAGCAGACTGGGCCTTAACCAGACACCAAATCTGCCATTACAGGTTTGATCTTGGACTTCCTAACCTCCAGAACTGTAAGAAATAAATTTGTATCATTTATTAAGTACCCAGTATACAATATTTTGTTATAACAACAGGAATGGACTAAGACAATGTGTTAAACCTAACTTGGCCATTTTGTTTCCTAATAGTTTGTTTAGGACTTTTTGCATTGTGTCCGTGAGTGAGACTGGTGGTATTGATATTAAAACCTGTCTCACAGAATTTGGACCCACTCCAGTAAGACTTTTGCCCTTACCATACCATTAAAATTTCTCTCATCAAAGATGCCAAAGGTCTCCATGTTGCCAAGTTCAATGGTCAGTTCTTAACCCTCATCTTAATTAACAGCAGCATATGGCATATTTGATTACTTTCTTGAAAAATTTCTTCACTTGATTCTTGGACAGCACACTTTCTTGGCTTTACTTCTATCTGTTAGGTTAGCCCTTTTTGGTTTCCCTTGATTAGCTTTTATCTCCTTGACTTCCTAATTTTGGAGCACCCAAAGGCACTTAGGCCACTTCCCTATCTATCCAAACTAATGGATGATGGTTAAGGGTGATGATTTTAGATAGGTTCAGGGCTCTGAATGGCATCTCTATAGCATTTACATCCTCCCCTCAGAACTGAACTTCTATGTCCGAATGCGTACTCAGCATCCTCACTTGGATGTCTAATGGACATCTCAAAATTAACTCATCCAAAACTAAACTTCTGATATTCTCCTCCAAATCCTCTTTTGCATTCTTCTCCACAAAGGGATACTCCATTATCTCTTTAAATATTGCCTTTCCCCTAGTGTATTTTTTTCTTCTGCAAGATTGGATAGATCTTGGAAAGTTTCATACTATATCCTATGTGTTTCAACCTTTGTCTTTCATATGGAAATTATTCAGAAGGAAAAAGACTTCTTGTTCTTTTCAATTCTTTTTTTTAAAAAAAAACATTCCTTGGGTCTCCCTTTCAGCTAACCTTCTTGCTGAGTCTCCTTTGTTACCCAAGGCTTTTGTTTTAGTTTTCAATTATTGTATTTTTCATTTCTAAAAAATTATATTTAGTTCTTTAAAAATGTGTCTGTTCATTTTGTGTAGTTTTTTCTTGTACATATTAAATAACTTTCCTATATCAAACATCTATTTTATATTATGTGTCTGAAGTTAACATTGAAGCCTTTGAGGGTGTGAGTCTATCGCTTGTTGTTTCTGCTGACTCACACTACTAATGATGGGTTATTTCCGGGTTTTCTCTGTGATTTTCGATTGTGTATTTATATTTGCTGGCACTCTATCTGTAGGCTTTGTTTTGAGGCCTGGATTAAGGGTACCCTTCTGCAGGGATAATTTTTGTTTGCTTTTGTTGGGCACTGAGCATTACTGACATGAATCCTCTTAAAAATACAATTATCAGAAACACAAACTATGCAAATAATGTAGATTCAGTTATTAAACCCATATGAATGTTAGTGGCTACTAATCTGCAAGGGAGCCTTTAAAAAATAATCCACGAATAGTCAAAGCTGAGAATTGTGATTTTCCTTACCATCTGTCTCTTCGATTTTTGTTTTGTTTTAGTTTAGTGATATGAAAAGGGTACAGCCTTTCAGGGATCCAGGCTTTATGTGAGATGGACTCTGATCGATTCCCATTTATTCATTGACCTAAAGTTTTCTATACATTCTCCAGGTTATGGTGGTCAATATAGTCTAACATATTCTGGGAATTTCCACACATATCTCTAAAGATAAGTCACTTGGTGGATTTGTTAAAACACAGATTGCTGGGCCTTACCCCCTGAATTTCTCATGTAGTACATCTGGGGTGGGACCTAAGAATTTATATTGTTTTTTTGTTTTTTTTTTTTTTGCAGACCGGGGATTGAACCCAGGGGCGTTCTACCTCCGTGCTACACCCCCGGCCCTATTTTTTATACTTTATTTTGAAACCGGGTCTCATGAAGTTGCGGAAGCCTCACTAAGGAGAGAGAGAGAGAGAGAGAGAGAGAGAGACAGGGAGAGACAGGGAGAGACAGAGAGAGCTGAGACTGGCCGCGAACCCGGATCCTTCGGTCTCCACCTCCCAAAGTAGAGAATTTATATTGTTAACAAATTCCTAGGTGATGCTGATGTTGAGACCTAATGCTGATTGGTGCAGAGACCACACTTTGAGAAGGGTTCCTCTAGACCAGGGTTTGGCAGATTTTCTCTGTAAAGGGCCAGCTAGTACATATTCTTTGTGGAAATCACTTAACTCAGCTTTTGTAGCATGAAATCAGCCATAGAGAATATATAATCAAATAAAACTTTATTTACAAAAATAGACATCTGGCCATGATTGGCTGAGAATCATACTTTGCTGACCCCTGTTTCAGACTGCGGCTCCTCCTCTGTTCCTGGCCACAAGGGGTTTCTTTTGCTTTTTCATTGACATATCCAATCATTCAAAAGGGTTTAAAAATATTTTGATAAACATTTTTAGATGTTAATAGCAGAAAACCTTTCAGGATTCCTATTCCATGATAGTACCAGAAATAGAAGTCCTGAACTTAAATTTCTACTTGTTAAAAGAATTTAGGACGAGACTTCTTTGGCACATCTGATCTTTCTTACAAGTCCAATTTCTTTAGTAGGCCAGAAAAAGTTATGATTCATCCTCATTTTCCCCTAGAACTTTTACCCATTTCCCCTACGTGACATGCCCTCCCATCATCTGAGGTACCTTAAGGAAGGAGCCTGGACCTGCTACAGTCTCACTCCCTTATGCTTTTCCAGGTGTTTTTCCATTTCCAGGTTGCTCCCCGCTCCTTCCCAGCAGAGGTTTGGTGGATTTCTGCTATTCCTTCTCCCCTCGTTGACAGCTCCTCCACTGTGCAGCTCTCCCTTCCCAAAGCCTCTACTTGGACCAGGTGTGGCCCCCGTAACCACGCCCACTATCACGCCCACCTTGCTCCTTTCCCCTTGCTGCTTTCCCAGTGTCTCTTTGTTAAGCTGTGAGCAACTTGAGGGTGGGAATGAGTTTCACTTATCTTTAAATTCCCAGTGCCTGGCACATGGTAGCTATTCAATACATGCTTTATTTATTTATTTGCTTTTGAAAAATTGAATAAATGGCTAACTAGGGAAGGGAATTTTAAGCAATTCTTTTTTTTAAACCCTTGCAGTTTTAATCTTATGCCAGTAATCATCGACCAAATTAGAACCTCCTAAATCCAATCTTGTTTATTATTCTGGTGAGTCAAACCTATGTAAGTCTGTAGTGAACCACACAAGGACACAGATTACTGCATGCAGCATACCCACCCAGCAACTGGGGGCCCATTTATTGTCTCTAAAATAAAACAAAGGACACAGTGTTTTGTTTTTCTTTTATTGCAACCCATTGCAAGGTCAAAAGATTCACGGAAATATAGAAACTACAAACCGGGTGAATTTTCTTTATCCACTCAAAAAGACATTAAAGACAAAGGACCAGAATTTTCCACTACAGCAATATATTTCATAGGCTTTATTCTGAAAATACTGTTGACGTTTTGGAAAGGATAAAAAGCCCTGCATTAAACGTGTTCACATGTATGGATGACATTCTAAGCAAAAAAAAGGAACTATATTGCCCAGAAAAATTATTTTAAGCTTCATTTCAAAGCATCTAATGAGAACACATTCAGCAACCATCGCAGGGTCACATGAGGGGATGCTTTGGGGGGCTGCTTTTTTAGATTAATGCTTTGAGGCTGGATATGTTACTTCTACAGGTTTCTACAAATGTACCAAAGCAGTTTTCCAGGTTAGGTTGCATCAGGCTTTCTGGATTAGTCAACGTCTTAAAGAATAAGTGCAGTCCCCACCCCCACCCCCCAAGCTAAAGCATGTTATAGTGCTGTACTTCAGATTTGAACAATGCAACATTTAAAAAGAAATCAATTATACACTCTGAAACCGTTTGACAATCAAACTGTAACACTCCAAAGATTATTATTACAACTTTGAACTGAAATTGTACCATCTATGTCACAGATGGCTCTCCCTTCTTTTGTCCTTTTTAAAAACTATTTAAAATATAGTGTGACATATATAAAAATTAAACTTCTGTTTATTCACTCAAGCTACTATTACTATACATACTGTCTTATAAATTAGTTTTGGGTTAAAATATTGTGAAATGAGATTTTTTTCAGTGGTGGAGAAATGGATATGAAAATGATACAGTTTGATGCGTAAGAAGAAATACAGTTTATTAACGGCAAACAGTTTTTTCTTACACCAATTTTACTCCCTTCAAATTACATTAGGAACCCACTTAGTTATGGGAAAAATATTCTTGGTGCTTACCGAATAGATTTTCTTAACTGATTGGGATTAAAACAAAAAATGCCACGTTGGAAACATGTTGACATAATCAAAGGAAACAGTTGTTTACAAAAAAAGGAGTCATTATAAATACATGAATGGCATTCATATGTAAGGCTTTCCTTTTTTTCTTACAACTAATATCATTTTAGCAATATTGGAATTTATAGGAAATGAACTCAAATCTCAGTATATCTGTTAAAGACCAAATAACAGTTATGTCCACATCAGGGAAGAATAAATAGCAAATTCACAAGTCAGGGTTTTTCTTCTAGTTCTACTGTGAAAGATAATCACTCTTTAGCTTAAAAAGGCTCCCTGCTGTCTTTAGTATAAATCTAGACACGGGAAAGGTTATTTAAGCCTGAGTCCCTACAATGAATTAATTGTAAAGATGTGTGAAATCAAAACATATATTCATTTACTGGTAGGTACTGTCTTAACTGAAAGCTGGCAATCTTTAATTAAACAAAAATACTTATTTCTGGTAAGTGTAAACAGAATCTTAATGAACCGATTTTCTAATTTTTCTTTTTAACTCATACATTAGCTAGCAATAGACCTTTGCAGTAGCTTAAGAACTATTCAAAAAATAACATGCATATATCCAAAAAACCTGTTCTAAAACCCAAAGCAAAAGAGAAAAATTCAGTAGGAAGATTGTCTACTTACATTTCATTCATTAATCTTCTATTAATGTGACTACCCCCAAATCTCAGAAATACGCTTTCATAATTACCAAAATAAACAAAATAATGAAATGATCTGTAGATTTTTTAATAACTGCACACCATTAATTACATTGGTGGCTTCAATGTGGATAATGCTCTGGATATCACTCCAAATATCACTAAAATACATCCTGACCAGTTACTATCCACACAATAAAAGCTAACACAATGTTAATGTAAAACCAACTAAAATATTTAGTACTCAACAGAATGCATTTGTAAAATAATGAATAATTAACTTTTGTGAGCTGGCCAGGGGAGTTCAGATTGTTGCCTCCATATAAAAAATTTACAAAAGGCTTTATTCTCTCTAGTCCCTAAGTCGCCCACCAGACAGCAAGTTAACCACCTGTGGGCACGCTGAGTTAGGGAGAGCCACAGAGGGTGGCGTGCCCCCTCAGTGGCCTGGAGGAAGGGCCCTCTGTCAGGAAATGGTGTGTGTGTGTTCACTGCATGTGGGAGTACAGGAGAGAGTGCAGGTAACTATATGTGTATATGCACGTGGAATTTTGCAGAATACTAGTTTCCAGGCTTCCAATTAGTGCAACATCGCTTCTGTTCTGGTCTCAACACTAGAAGTGCACAGTTCTATCCCCTCATAAAAGAAAGCCTTCTTTTTTGGGCATCTCCAAAAGTGGCAAAAATTAGAAGCTCAAAGTAATACATCCAGTTCTTTGAATCTATATTGAAAAAAATGTATTTTAGAGAAATAAGCCTTTGAACTTAAAAACTAAAAGGTTTGTGGCCTTTATCATCTTTAATTTTTAAGAAAAAAGCCAGCTCACCAGGGAACAAATAACAAGTGCGCTTATGCTATGCAGTAGGCAAACAAGACACAAATATACACACTCCCACACATACACAGGAGACAGTTAAAACCTTTCCAAGGGATCACACGCTCCAAATCACACTCCTGCCCTGCTGAATGATCCAAGTGGCCCCAGCGTGAGCAGCAGGGTTAGGAGGAGGCAGCAGACATGTTGGGGGTCCAGCCCATCTGATAGGCTCGCTCCAAGGTCCTCTTGCAGTCCTGCAGGACAGTACTGAAGGTGATGTGGGGGTACTGCTGCACCAGCTGCTCCACTGTCACCTCATTGACCTGCAACCAGAAAAGAACCGCCATTATGCACAGGGACACCAATGCCATGCAGCTGCCGCCGCTCACTGGCACACTGGGGCCAGCCTTCGATGGCGGGAGCAGCCCTTGTTCATTTCTTCTTAGCAATGGGAGGAAGTGTTTTGTGAGAAGATATGCTTCCTTTGACCTCTCTGATTTTCTTTTCTTCCCCCCTTCCTCTTTCTTTCTTTCTCCTTCCTTCCTTCCTTCCTTCCTTCCTTCCTTCCTTCCTTCCTTCTTTCCTTTCCTTTCCTTTCCTTTCCTTTCCTTTCCTTTCCTTTCCTTTCCTTTCTCTCCCCTCCCTCCCTCCCTCCCTCCCTCCCTCCCTTCCTTCCTCTTTCTTTCATTATTTTGTTCTCCCTTTCTCTCTCTCTCTCCTTTCTCTCTTTCTTTCTTTTGAGATTGAACCTAGGGATATTCTACCTCTGAGCTACACTCCCAGCTCTTTTTATTTTTGATTTTGAAACAGGGTCTAAGTTTTTGAGGCTGGCCTTGAACCTGTAATCCTCCTGTTTCAGCCTCCTAACTACTAGATTACAGGTATGTACCACCATGTCCAGCTTGACTGCTCTGATTTTCCATTAATTACCCTTATAGATTTTTTCAAGACATGATCTCATGAAATCAACCATATTTTCTAGAAGCATAAATGACTATGATTTGCCAAGATCTTAATAATGTCTATTGAAAATATTGTGCTTGAGAGGTAAGGAAATAATAAGATAGCATTATAATGCATATTTGAATTCTTCACCAACATGATAGCCTTTTAAGGACAAATGCTATACAGTGGGAGAGAGGATACAGAGGATTCTAGATCGAAGTGCTAGGGAAAATGTTTATTTTTCTTCCCTTTAAATGTTAAGGCATTGCAAACTTCAAGTCCCTTTGTGAAAAGGGCTGAAATGTGAGGAATCAATAATTAAAACATACATGGCTGGCAGGTCAGGGATGGCCCCAGTAGACCTTAACCATCAAAGATACCACCTTGATTCTTGATTAGACAAGGCAATCAGACAGGCCTAATTAAAACTAACACCTTTACAATTGCTGTGCTGTGAAGGGATTAATTTGTCAATTATTTTTAAGCTGATTGCAGTTCATATCACAGAAGTAGACAGCTTCCTTCATCCTTTAGATAAATAAATGATTAACCTAAGAACCACAACTTTTAGGTAGCTTTATTTAAAATCTTTATTGAACACTTGGGCATTTTCAAAGATATCAATATTTCATTTGTACTAAGTAAGCTATACTGAGTAAGTCTGAAAGAAGGTACTTGTGTCTATTATTTTAAAAGATCAGCATCACCAGGAAAAACCTAAAACAACATCAAACCCTTGCTGTTTGCTTTGAAAGCCTGCTCAGAAATACGATGATAATGAAGGTTAGTTGTCTGTACTTTTCTGAAATAACATGGTGCCTTTTGAGTGATCTGGAAAAAGTATGTTCCATAATATTTTTTTAATATTGGGAATTGATACTATGATATTGCGTTGATGATACTTAATCTTTACCAGGACATTACTCTACTTAAGATTTGCTTGTTGGAATCCTGCTTTCACTTTACTACTCTAAGATCTGATTTCTTCAAATGTAAAAACAGGATAAAAGTATTTATGTTATAGGTGTGTAAAAAGGATTAAATGTAATTGTGTGCCTAGCACTGGGACAGAAATAAAAGTTCCCTAAATGACATAAAAATGTTCCCTTATTGCAGCAGGCACTGAATAAATGGTTAATGAATGCTGGAGTTAATTAATGATACGTTAGGACAACCTATGCCCTATAGTGATAATCAATATTGTTCTCTTTCTGAGATATCTCAGGAATAAACCTCGATAACATTGGTTGTAATGTTCAAAATAAAATAATCACTGGGCAAGAAGTAATCTTCCGAACATACTTCAAGTACAAGAAGAACTTATTCTGTCTTAATGCTTTCTGGAGGAGATGCCAGAACTTCTTAGCATCATGATCCAGGTTTAAATGTCTGCTGTCAGGAAATTCTCCCCTTCCTCTAACCGATGTTTCCCATACTACAGTCTGGTTACCTGTCTCCCTCCTGCCATAAACACCTGGGAGGACACAGGTTCCACTAAAGAAGGGCTGAAGCCATTTCGTCAGAGAGAATCCTCAGAAAATCTACATTGCACTGTACAGGAAGCACATGCAGTCTAAGCCGCTTCACATTCAAGGAACTACTAAGTAAAAATAGACGAGGAAAGAACGGAGAAGAAAAAAACATTTAAACCCACCCCAAAGACAGGGAGTATGTTCTGTGGTACATCTTTTCCAGTCTACGCATGGGCCTGTACAAAGTTTTGTACCTAGGGTTGACAGGCAATTTGTTTTGGGGAGCCAATTTTTAAAAACAGAGTCTTTCTATGTGGTCACTGTTTCCCAGGAAGAGGTATATAACTCATCTTAAGCAAAGTTGATACATGAAGATATGGACTTATGAAGTATGTAAATTAGGGGATAATTTCTCACTTTAGGGAAGATTTTCATGGTAGGGTTGATTTGTTTTTTTCAGCTTCCCTACTGCATTTTACATACTTTTGATTTATCAAAATTCAATTTATCTATTTCTGTAAAGTAAAGTCCACCTGTAGTTGAGAATAGAGATGACTCTAGGTTAATTCTCTGGTTTTCATAGGTCATGGGTAAAAATAAACACCAAGTTGGCTTTTTGTAACTATATGAAAAACTATACCAGAATTTTCTGTGGATATAACATGTCTTCTAAGCAATCCTTTTATGCTAACTGTGCTCTGTAAATTCTAGAAAACAAAGAAGAGGGGAAAATGCAAATATTCTAGTGTAGAGCTTTGTTTGGTAGGAGTTATTCTGGAGAAATACAAATGCTCACACTAGGGAAGGCTCTTTTACTTATAATTTCTCCTGGCGATGTAGCATGACCAGTTTTATATTAAAGTTATGCTCGTCTCTTCTTTGTATAGATTCCATGCGTGCTTAGGTGCTGTGGAGGAGTTCAGTGTAAGACACCAGGAGAGTCCAAATCATTTCAAATCCTATGCCCATATACACATTTTTGTAGACATTTTGTCATGCACAACTCCACTTGTTACAATAAAAAGAACCATTCTCTGTTCCGACTCATAAAATGTATGTAATATAAAAAGGGGACATAAAAGGTTTTTTTTTAAAAAAATGTTCCCATGATCCCTGGTTTTCTGTGTTCAAATTTTTTCATCTTGCTAAAAACTATTAATGACAACTCCTATATTACACATGAGATTTGAAACATGCAATGTATCTTCCTAAAGAAATATGCAGCAGAGTCATTTGAAGAAATTACTGTGATTAAAGGGGGAAAAAGCATGTGCCACAGTTAAAAAAAATAAGAAAGATTGGATTTTACAGTTCTCTCCAAAGACTGCATAACCATAATTTAAATTTTCAAAATTATTATAAGTCTTTTTAAGGTAGTAGCAATTTGTCTGGTATTTTAATCTATTTTGAGTTAACATCTATTAGCACTTTTTGAAAATGTGAGGCAAATTGCTATGCTAATTAAGGTAAATCACACCATAGTTTCATTATATTGCTGCTGCTGCTGCTGCTGCTGCTGCCGCCGCCGCCACGGAAGAGTGAGAAGAGAACTGTCAGAGTCCCAGAGATTCGGTTTAACCAATTTATCTAGACCATTACAGTTTCCTCACTTCCCTATCAATGCTTTCTCCAAAAAGCTGCAGACACGTTCAAGTCGAGGCTGGAATTACCTTCTCAGCGATACCTACTATTCAGCAAATTTTACCAGAAATTATATTTTTTGAAGAAACCATTTACATTGATTTTTATTTCCTCTTTAATTCATGTTATAAAACAGGACTTGTTTCTTGTGAGGAAAAGAAACAAGAAACATGACATCTGAGTATATTAGGTCACACTTAAGCGTAAAACATGCGAAGTCACTTATCCTTTGAGGAAGAAACTTTTTGGACAGAAAGTGAACACTGTTTAAGATACCGACAACAATAAAATGAACGACATTATTCCCAGGCTGTTAAGTTCCTTGACAACAAAGAGTATTTTAGTTACCTCTGTGTTTTCAGTCCTACACATATTGTCTGGCATATTCTTACAGAATTAGAATATAAACTCCACAAGACAGGAGTTTTTGTTGTTTTGGTCACTGCCCAATCGCTGGCACTTAGATCATGCCTAGCACACACTACATACTCAATAAATGCTTGCTGATTAAATTAATATGAGTTGTCCAATGAAAATGTATTAAATGAAAAAGCAATGGATAGTACTGCATCAGAAATTATAGAGATAAATTCACCTTGTTCCCATACTCTTTCAGTTACAGTGGTAACAGTCTCTCCAGTCATGACATTACGGCAGCCCTCAATTCCTTTCATCCTTTGAAGCTCATGCACACGGTGATTCCCTGGGCTACTATCTTTTCCATTTGATATAACCGGGTACCTCTTCCAGAGGTACCTTCTCTGGAGTTTCCAAGAATTCTTCACAAGAGAATAAAGCAGCTCATGATGGTGGTTCAGCAATTTTTGCTGGGCCATGTGGCTGTCAGGCAGTCCTCAAGAGATGACTAAACTATACTTCGGATTACTTGATGGCAACCCTCTTTATTGGAGATCAATGACACACTACACTGGTTGTGTAAACTGAGAGATATGCTGATGGTCCCACGTGAGAGTAGGATTATATTTCAGCTTGCAGCATCAACAGCCTGCTCAGGGTGGCCGACCCAGGAGGGCCTGACAGATGATTTGTTAAAATTTGAAAATTTTGTGACATTTAAGATCCCTTTTGATGTTACAGTTATTTGGTGGCAGGGAGGGAACTGTGGATTGGTCTCCCGACTCAAAGCAACACTATTTCTACTGATTTCTTGGGCTTTGGGAATTGTGACAGCTTCACCCCTACCTGGGAGAAAATGGAAATCAGAGGGGCTTTCTCTTTTGGTTGGTCTATTGTCACAGTGGTGTTTGGCTTACCTTGCCCTGGGGAACATGTACGGGAAAATACAGTGCTAGACTAAGAGAAAATCTCCAACCCAAACTGCCCATGTCCCCATTGATAAACAGTCCTAGGATTTTATGTGGTAGGAAATAATCAAACTCATTTCTTCTCTTCAGAATGGTTTCTTTTGGCAAAATATTTGAAATAAAATTGTTATGTTTTCAACCTAATGAGCAATAAGAAAAAATAAATGTATATCCCCATTTCAGTAAAGATGAGGGAAGATGGGAAGGGAATGATATTCAGTGAGCATTTACTATTTTCCAGGCATCTGAGTATTAATGCCTTGTAATACAGATGAACTGTGGCTCAGACAGAATTGGTATTTCACACAGGATCATGAAGCTAGTCAATGGCAGCCAGGGTTTGAGTTCAGGAACCCAGCACACAGTGCTCCCTACAGAACACTTCCTTGGCACCCTCATAACACAGTGTGGTTAGAAAGTGTGGCAGAAAGAATCAGACTGGGACTAACAAGTCATCTGCCCAGTAAAGTGTTCCTGACATTCATTTTGTGACATCAAAAAATGACTGCAGTCGATGTATTGATAAGTTCCCAAGCCCTTGATAATCTTTTCAAAATGGCTGCTGTGTGGGAATGTAAATGCAATGGCTCTCCCTTGGCCTGCAGAATTTCCTGTTGTGGACCTGTGGTTGCATGAGATGTTGAAGCCCGAGGGAAGCAAGATGAAACTTCAGAACTAACAAAGGGCCTTTTGACAGGGCCAACTGCAACCCTGCTAGAAACTGGCCTTGCTTTCTCTTCTGGCTGCCTCCCAGCAAAAATGGTTCCCTGTTGCAGAGGTAGAGTGGTCAGTAAGTCCCCTCTTGGAGCTGAGAGCCAGCAAGGAGATGGACATCACACCAGCAGCATCAAAGCCGGAGGAGTGCTTTCAGGGAAATGTCAGTGGCTGTGGCAGGAAGCCCATCGTAGGCACCTGGCATTCTCCAGCAGTGTTGGAAAGGGCTTTCCAGAAGAACTGATATTTAAGTGGACTTCCAAAGGACAGGGAGGTACCAGCCTGTGTCTCATGTGCATTGCATCTATACATCGTAAGCAGAGCAGACAGGGAATCAGCTCATGAGCTAGTATACAACAACTAGTCAGTCTTTTACTTTGTAAACTATGCAGTGTGTCTCTTACTTCATCTAACAAACTCAAGTGTGTACTGAAGCAAGCTCTTGTTTCAAATATCTCTGCTCTGAGGAGGGGATGGGCAAAGAAAATGGATCCCTGTCTCTGCAGGTGGGAAAAGTACGGTGCCCACAGTGCAACTGTGAAGGTGTCACAAATAGCACACTCAGCTCCTGCCTCCTGACCTAGGGCTCTGGCCCTCATGCTGGTCTGTCACTCTTCACACATCCCTGGGCAATGTCACTCACTGCTAACAGCCCCAGGGGCTGACTCCTGGCAGCCCAGAGGCAGAGTGTGGCCTCTGGAGTGTGCCTCTCTCTGAGTATGTGGCGCTCTGGGAAGCTGCACTGGATGTATCTGTGGACCTGGTATTGACCAGGTGGCAGCAAAAGTCTTCGTGGACAATGCATATTCATAGAAACCCCACTGCTCTTTCAGCTAGTGCTCATGGGCTCCAAGAGGGGCACATATTGAAAGGGATAAAATAAGAGTAACGTGAAGCTTAGTACCACCCCAAATTTGCATGCAAATAAGATAGGTCATCAGAGCATAGTTTAAAACATTTTAAATAGGACACTAAGAAAAGAATAAAAGAGCAGATGATACACTGATTTTTCCAGGACCCTCCACAGCCCACATGCACCAGCTCCCATGGGCCTGCATGGATTTTTATGATTCCATATCCCTCCCTCTGCAGCGGGACTTCTCATGGCTCTGTTGGGGTGACATGACACATTCTGCTGAGGTTTCCCTTGGGTTAGTGCAAGAAACCAGGAATCTGGCACCATGTGCACAGTCTCTCATCTGTTTCTCTTCAGTAGTGAGATAAAGCTTCCTAGCTTAGCACCCTGCTCCTCTTCGCTCTCCACGAGCAACTTCATGTTCCCTTCCTTCCCTCTTCCTTTCTCAGTCAAACCAAGACCTCCTGCCAGGAACACCACAGTGACTCATATATAACAAATATGTGATCCACGGGACGAATCAAACTGTGTCTGAAATCACGAATAGAAACAGGAATGCAGTGGCTGTCACCCCAGCTGCTCATTAGAATTGCCTGGGGATGTTTCCAAACTCCCAATGTCCAGCCATACACCAGATGATTATATGAGAGTCTTGGCGGAGAGGGGCCTAGGCACCAGCATTGTTCAAAGCTTCCAGAAGATTCCAACGTACAGCTCAGGCTGAAACCTGCTGGCTTAAAATTGGCAGGCATGCTCCTAGCGGGCACAGGTGATTCCTACCCTCGGGAATCGAAGGCACAACCTGAACTAAGATTACTTAAAGGTAATGTGGTTAAAAACAGACTGATTTCTTCTCCTTCAGCTTCTGCCCTTGGATCTCTAGTCCAGCATGGCCAAGAAAGGCTGCCACCTGACCCCCTCAACAGCTAATGGGAAGGAATGAAAGATTTTCCTAAACCCAGTTCTCATAGACCTAGCGCTTCCTCAAGGGACCGCCCATAATGGGCAGAAGGTACTTATGGTATTTAATTGAATTTTAAGAAGAAAAACTAAGTATTGCATGGGAGCCTAAAAGCCACCCACTAAATATGGGCGTCAGCTGATTAAGAATACCCATAATGCATTACACATGAGCCTCATCGTGGTAGCCTCGGGTCTCTAGGGATTTTTTTTTAACACAGAGGTAAAAAATACTACTCTTGGGTGGCAAAAAAGAACTCATCTAAAAATCCCAAAGCATAGAAAGAGACAGATACAGAGAATGCAATGAACCCGACAGAGGCAGGCTCATAAATTCAGTCAACTTTGTCAAATGCAGTCATTTCATTTCAGAATCTGCAATGATTGCAAGTGCTCTGCTCTGTCAATATCACAACAGGCCTGGCTTCATGCTGTCTCTTTTTCATGAAATGTAGGTTGCCTGTTAACACCAGCGCTGCTTCTATTCACTTGAATTAGCACAGTGAGAAAGCAGCCAGAACCTGGGAGGATGGGGATCACAGAAGCCCTGCAGTGTTAAGTGAGAATTGGGGCTCGCTAACCTGAAGCCTCTAATTAGAGATTAGTGTGACAGGAAGTCCAACAACCAGACTGTCAGAGGGAAAAATTAGTGACATTTTCATTCCCTCTATCACCAAGCAATCCTCTACCAAGAGGGACGCTTCAGGCCCAATGCAGGCTCCAGGTACACGGCCTTGCAGTGATTATTCCAAGCCCCAGACCGCTGCGGTGGATTGATCCGTTGCTCAAATGTGCACGTTTGCACACGCAGTGCAGATGAGAACCAAAACAGCAGCATGTGGGGCACCAGGATGGAAAAGGCCAGTTAGAGGAGTCATCTACGGTGCTTTAAATGGTTCAGCGAAAGATCAACTATTTGAAAAAACCTGGGCCCTAATAAGATAATTAATGTAGTCACTGAGTGGTAAGTGCAATGTATTTATGGAACACATCTGGGTGTTTCTAAATTAAGCTCTCAGAGTTCAGCTGAAAAACATAATCGAGGGGGAAAACTCTCTGAACTAAAAAAGTGTTTTCTATTGTGTCTAATGGCTTTCTTGATTTCAGTTTTTATTTTCTTACATAAAGGCTAGGATAGTAGTAATCACCAAGTGGGCACCTAAAAAAAATCTTTCTAAAATTGCAGTTTCCATCTGGTAGAATGTATGGATTTGACCTGCTTCCTCAAAGAAGTTTATTATCAGTAAGAATTTATTCTGCATGAATGTGATCAGTAGATCTGCAGATTAAAAAACCTGAAAATAAGGAATTTTTTTGGTCACCAGAAGAGGAACTGTATGCAAATCAGAACATTTCAGAGTTGTGCTCTGAAGGACTACAACCACACAGCAGGTGCCGGAGCTCTTTCTAGCTGTACTGAACCCCAGGGGCTTTCGGCTGCCCTCAGAATTCCCCAGCTATAAGAAGCTCATGTTAAATCCAAGGAGGCACCTTTATTATTTATTTATTTCCTTCTGTAGATTAGATACTTTTTACAATCTAGCAAATTATCAAGAGGCAGCAGGATATAATGGTTTTCAAACTTGCTTTTAGCTATACAATGCTTTTGCAAACTAAAACGTAGATTTCAATTAAATAAAGCAATAAATGGAGGGAGAGTTGCTTTGGCTGAAGAGAATGCAGATGAGAAACACAATCCGGTCCCTCCAGCCAGCCACCATCCAATTCCTATTTGTCAAGCAACCAGTATGTACCATCCACTGTTCCAGGTCCTGGTAAAATAACAGAAGCTCCGTTCTAATGGGGAGAAGGAGAACAGTGGGGATGAGAAAGGAAAACTAGTCATCATAACAGCTGAGGGTCAATATTCACTGCTTGCTTCGCATGAGGAGGTTTACGTAAATTATCTCACCCCTCCCAAAAACCTGTGAGATAGGCTCTGTTATTATTTCCATTTTACAGATGAAGGAACGGAGGCACTGAGAGGCAGGAAGGGGAGACGGCCCACGAGGCTGGGAGAGGATGTGGCTGCCAAGAGATGGAACAAGTTGGGGACAGAAAGGTAGTCACCGCATTTGGTGACAAGGAGGTCGCTGGCGACTTTGAAAAGAGCAGCATCAGTGCCACGGTGAGGACGGAAATAGACTGTAATGAGCAGTGAGAGAGAGAGAGAGAGAGAGAGAGAACTGTTCCTAATCTTTTTCAGAAACTTAATAGTAGGGTGGCAGAAAAAAGGACTGTAGAGGGCCATGGCTGAAAGCTGATTTGAGATCAAAGTGAGGGTCTTTGTTCAGAAGAAACATAATTTTGAATGTCCTTTTAAAAAATTAATCAGCAATTTCACAGTATGCTAGTTGCCTGTTTGCTTGTCTGTCTCCCCCAGGAGGTGCAGGCTCCATGGGGTAGGAACTATATATCTCGTTCACTGTTTCTCCTGACCTGTCACCTATCACAGTGACTGAAGCATGCTAAGCCACTCAATAGATACTTATTGAATAAATGAATAAAACATATGATGAAAATTAGGGGGAGAAAGGCTTAGGTTTTCTCTGAAAAAACTACTCACACACAAGAGCACATTTTCAGCGGGCGCGGTGGGGCAGGATGGGCTGGCCTGCCGGAATGCCAGGCCTGGCTGCAGGAGCCCCTAGTCCTGGGCACTGCAGGACATCCTCATTTCTGCTTGGTCAGGTGCTTAGGAGTTCTGGGATCTAATCTGAGCTCTGTTAAGGAATTGCTGTTACCTTTCCTATTCTAAATTAAAAAATAATATGATGCTAGAATCTAATTCTCTCATATTATTACTAAAGCCAAACCAAAGCTCCAAGGAGATTATTTACTGTAAAGCAATGATGCTCCAGGCTGCCTTTGGGCAAACTCCTCCATAGCATTCTACTCACCCTACAGCATGTGGAGAAGAGTGGGCTCTGTCCTTCCCTCCTTTTAAAAACACACAAACAATATCATTATACATCAATCTCAGGACAGAAGCAAGTAAAACACAAGCAGCTACTTGCAGCACATTCTCGTAAACGTTTCTACAAAGATGTTGGTTTTCCTGAAGAAACAAACCAAATGAGCCTTAGCCTGGACACTGGCCGGCTGTTTATTCTCTGCTCAAGAAAAAGAACCGAGACCTACTGTCTCTATGTTTCTTCTCTTCTCTACAGGTTTCTCTACAGGTTTCACTGTAAATTAATGAGCCCCAAATTCTATTATTTTTAGGAATTGCTGTCCGAATCTCAGGGGGTTAGTTTTTCTTCTCTAAGATCTTAACATGTGACTTTATATCCAATGACTAGAATACTATGACTCTGCTAAGGACAGGCAATTAAGAGATAAAAGATTTCAAAGAAAGAATGAATATATAAATAAACAGTAACAATAATGATAATAGAAGTAAATATTTATTGAGTGCTTACAATGTGCCTGACTTTGGGCTAAGTTCATTATTACAATGTTCCACTTAAACATGTAACAATCCTCTGGGTGAATGTTATTATTATCCCCATTTTGCAGATGAATCACAGGTGAATAAGAGGCTTTTGGAGATTAGGTTGTCCAAGGTCCTGCAGATAAAGTGACAGAGGTAGAATCTGAAAACCTAGCAGTCTGACACTGGTGCTCGCCAATTTAGCCTCTTCATAAAACTCCATGCCAGCATTTTTTTGGTTTTATATTTAAATACTGGAAAGTAATTCCAGTTACCACTTAGCAGTTCAGGTGAATAGGGTTGGAAGAAGAGGTGATGGGAACACTTGACTAAAATGAGGTTGAGAAGTAACCTCTGAATTTAGCTGATGTGTTTTTCCCTGTTTCAATTACCAGCAATAATCAGGAGAGGGTTGTAAAACCGTGTTTTAAAGTGCTCCTATGCGAAAATCACCTGGAGAAACTGTGTTATCAGCAAAAGGAACAAGATGCTGATGCCTCAAGTGAAGGACTTTGGATCAGATTTTCGAGCCCAGCTACACTCTCGCCCTTTCCCATCCCTCTTTCTTTTGGAGCACATGGCATGGTGGGCTGTCGGGTAACCGCTATGTCACTCATGACAGGGGACTGCATGGCCCAGTGTGGTCCGACCACTCCTCCCTTATTATGACACAATGTTTTCCTTTCTTTCCCCCACTTTGTTTTCTTTGATATGGCATTAATTTTAAACCTTAAATTTTGGCCAGGGGCAATCTTAAAACAGCTGTGCATGTGTGTTGGGAAGTGGGGAGTCCCTGCAGGTACACACTTTGTTTCATGGCTGAATTGCTACCCAAACAGTCCTGGACACAGTGACCCACAAATTATTTTTCCCTTAAACTGATTTTTCCAGTTAGTTCTGTATATTAGTTACAGAGTCCTGTATTATTTTCCCCATAGGGCCTTCCTGTTCACGATTCCCAAAACATGCTGATAAAAACTCCATTTTCTCCACAGAAATATTTAGGTTGTTGAGGCTTTCTCTTACCATAATTACTTCCTGAAAAATGCAGTGGTCAAATTTTCCTGAATATTTTTACATTAAATTGGGCACACAAAACCTGGCCCTTGATCCCTGACGGTTGTAAAGCAGACTCCTGGCTTGAAAGAGCTGACTGGTTTCTATTACTTGCTCTCTGTATTAGCTTCTCATTGATTCTGTTATATAAAATCTCTCTACCATTTAAACGAGGAGCTCCATGTGGAAACCAGGACTTCTTATGTCTTGAGGAATATAACAAACAACATTTATTAAAAGAAATCACCTATTGTACTCCTCAACTGAGAACTTCAGGAGTTGGGGCAGGTGAGGAGGAAGATCTTGGCAATGGGAATTTGATGAGAAATGAATTAATTCGATTATTTTCATGGTATGGATCAATACTAGTCAGCCTCCACAGAGGCCCCTGGCCTGAAGGCAGCTGGATAATCAATAGGATCACACAGAGGCAGCTTTCCTCCCCAGCAGCCTTTCTGATCTTTTCTGGGCGTACTCTTCACGCCTGTGTAATTCTAATTTATGTCAACGAGAAATCAAAGAAATTCCAAGAGGCTTTGGTCATAGGACATTGGGGTGGACCTTTCACAATCTATTTATGTCTATTCCTTAAGTAAAGGGGCCTCACAGCCCTCTAGGCGCCCCTACTGGCCAAGGAGAAGCTCTCAGCAGAAGGGCAGCTACCTGCTCAGGGCCATGGCAGAGGAGTGGCCTGCGGTAAATTGAGGTATACTTTCTCTTCATTTGTAACTCTGCAGGGACACAAGAACTAAGCATTTTAAGCAAAAGCTTTGCCAAGAGTGGCTCCCTCAATAACGCCCTTTAATGATTCCCCACATGCTGGCATTTTCAAATCAAATGAACAGTGTATAAAATTAGTTCTGCATGAAGTTAAAAAAAAGAAAGTGAAAGGGAGCTTTTAAAAGCTCCAGCATTTTCTTCTTCCAACTGCTTTGCACAAGGGTTTGGCATTTGAGAATTGCTACGTTTATGATGTTATTCACTGCTCATAATTCAGGCCCTGTGTCTCCAAACCTCAGTATTAACGCACGCTGCAGAGGTTCCCAAGGCAGCCAGGCCGCCTCTGGCGAGGTCTGGTTTCTCAGCCAGTGCCATGCCACTGGGCTCCCTCCCTTCCCCTCAACCTTGTTACCCAAAACAGTTTTCATTAACCTTGAACACTGCCTTTCCATTTGCCCTCCAGCTTTCCCATAAAATTTATTTTGTCCTTTTTAGTTTTGTTCTTCATCCAAACTGCCTTGTAAGAAATGAGGAAAATATCATATTATTAGAAGTAACTGATCTAGTCTGGAATTCACTGAAGTCGTGAAAACAATTTCTGTGACCAAAGTCACTGACTGTCTTATAATTGTGGAAACTAGAGTACACATATTGCTTTTATTAGAGAGTTCCATTGACTATACGAGTGTTTTAACTAAATCACCAAATAAATGTGAGTTAAGTTGATAGGTGATTTCGGGTCAATTCTAATTCCCAAGGTCAAGTAAGCCTTTGAACAGCCTTTAAGAATATAAGCTCACCCCAATTCATCAAAGCCGTCTCACACAGCGTTTTCTTCTCTTGGTCTTACAATGCACTGAAGTTTAGGAGATTATGTGGCGTCAGCTTCAAACCCCTCTAACATGCTTATCCGTCCAGGAATCGGAAAAGCTACTCAAACAGGAGCTTCTTAATGCATTTCCTAACTTTACAACCGCACGGGGAATGCAGCATTGTTGAGTGGCTGGAGGATTCTGCCCTAGGAATCAGCAGCATTGCAGCCAAACAAATTTACTGCAGTTTATCTTAGACACTGCTTGATAACCCGAGAACATGTTGCTTTCCGCAGCAAAGAATATGTTTAATGTTTCTCATCTGTCCTCTGCTTACCTAAGGGGGAAAAGCAGGGGCGGGGGAGAGGAAAAACACTCTTTCCTACAACAAATTAAAGGCATTTTGTTAATTCTTACAATTCCTCAAAAGCTGAAGTGAGGGAAAAAATGCACCAGTTTGGTAAAGCACGGCCTTCAAATTAGACATAAGTGGCCCCAAAGGAAACATTGCATGGGAAAGAAGATGCAAGTAGACTTTAGTATTTCTCAGAACAAAGATCACAGGACAGGAGCACAGAGACACACACACCTCACAAACCAGCGCAGGAATCCCACATAATATTCTTGCCCAGGGGCTTCATTGTGTAGATGCGGAGAACTCTTGCCCCTCCCAGTTGGCTCTATTTGGTGTGCACAAAAGTGGGGGCTGGGGGTGTGTGTGGGCTCAAACTCATGAGTTTTATTCGTGGATACTAGATTTGGTTAAGGTATAGGAGAAAGAGTGATAGGCCCAAATTAATTTTTTTATGGCATAAATAATCATGGATTAAGATATAGTAGATCTTCTCCATATCCCAATTCTAGCTTTTCTCTATGGTTTATATTCTCCATTCTTATATTTGCCTTCATTTTTCATATTACTTTCTCTTTTCCTACCTACGTGAACAGTCTTATTTTGAATTCACTAATTTCTAGCACTACAAATCTTTTTCATCTCTGTGCTTTAGTAGATGGTTAAGGGACTTTATTTTAAATACGTAGCGTCCGATGGAGGCATTAGTTTTTCTTTGTAAAGTGTGCTGAAAGTGCAATTATTGATATCTTTGTATAGAAAATAATAATCCTAATTTTAAATTTAGGTGAGGAAAACTACAAAGGTATCTTCTCTAATCTGAATTTATTTTCTTCTTCTATTTTCAATTTCCTTTCAAAACGGGACAGCAGGCAATATAATTTTTTCTCATTTGAAAATTCAAATATCAAAGCACAGGTTAATATAACAACATTGATGATATGAATAATCAATAACAAGGGCATTTTATACACAATGAACATTATTCTAAGTGTTTTCTATATATGTTAACGTATTTAAATGCTCACAATTCTAATATATCGGCACTAGACAGATACAGGTAGATAGGATCATCCTCATTTTACAAATGAGGAAACAAACCTTGCTCAAGATGATACAAGTAGTAATTGCAGAGCCCAGATTTGAACCCGGACTCTGGCTCCAGGGAACATGCCCTCACTACTAATGCCTTTTCTTCTCTACTCAAATCTTTCTTTGAATCTCTATGATAATTTACAATCTGTAGATGGATGGCATAACACAAAATTTGAAAGCTGAATAGCTACTTTAGTCTAGGTTTCCATCCAACTAAACCAATATGCAGGCCTCTCTGTGCGAGGCTTTACTTGCACTTTGTGTGTGGTTTGGAAATGTCTTCTGTCCTCATGGAACCCCAAGTGTTTGGCTCTGAGCAGACTTGAATCTCAGAAAACCAGACAGCAAGGCTGGGCTGTGCTGCAGCAGGCTATGGCCAGACGGCATCATGCTAGAGCCAATGGGCTCTCGGAGCAGCTCTCTGGTTGGAGAAGATTCAGAGGCTGCCCAAGAACGGGTACAACTCTTAGGGCTACTGCTAATCAGAACAGCCTCTCTACCTCATTTTGGACTAATCTTCTCTTGGGTAAAAAGGACCTAGATTCCTTAACTTAAAACCAGCAAATTTTCAGGTCAGCAAATATGTCTGGCGTAATCTTCTCCTATACTAATGGGAACATATAACTTCTACACTTAATCTCTGGAAATGGTGTTGATCTTAATCAATCTAAAGAGGATGGGCTAGAAATATGCCAATTTCTGAGTATGGTTGTGAATGCATACATATGTTTGAATGCACACATCTTGGTGTCCTTGGTTAGATGGCACTCATAGCATTTCCTTCTAGTAGAAGGTAGAGTTGTTCTGCTATCGTTGTTTTCTGTTTTTAGGGCATTCTGCCTATTGTAGACCCTTTAACTTATTTTAAAAGAAGTCATTTTAAAGTGCCAGGGTTAGCAACAGTGTTAGGCTAGTTAGTAGTGAGATTTGAGGGAGACTTGTGACCTTGGGTCTCTGTTGCTAAGTTACAAAGTAGGTAGCTTTCTAGGCTGGGCTAAGAATATATAATAAGATCTCTAAAACATAACTGTCAAACATCTATAATAAGTTGGGATTTAAAAATATTTGGAGAAAAGAATTAGGTCAATTAACAAAAATGACAATGCACACAAGGGATTTGGACTATTCTTCTGTTTGCCTCAGATTTACTATATTTAGAAAATGCATGCCCTTTGAGAGGCATGTGTATTTAGTTTTACTTTGTTTTGCTAGATTTGTCCCTAATCACCATTGCAAAAGTTGCACACATGTGTAAATTGGTGTGAGAAGCCAGCACTTTCTTAGCAAGTATCTGAGGTGGACCTTTTCCCAGTAAGCAGCCCATGCAGCCAGAAAGCACTGGACACAGGCTTCGAAGACCTTGGCGCGTAGCCTTTTGACCAGTGTCTGATGTTTCTGAGCCTCCATTTCCCACCTTGACCATGCAAGTAACTATTTCTTACATTTTTCATACTGAAAAAATGGAAATCCCAAAGGGAAAAGACCTGTCTAGTGCCTAGTGTTCAATATAGATTTTTATTATCTTTCTTCTCAGTCCTCAAAGGGTCCCATGTTAATGTGGCATCATCTACCAAACTCATACATCCCAGGCCAGCTCCAAGGTCTTCAGCTGGGCCTCTGAAACGATCCTCACTATGTGATAGGAGTAGCATCTGACGTGCAGGGAGACACAACCCCCCCATCAGTCCTTTCCTGTACCCAAATGGCTAGAATACAAAGATGTTGAGCACTGAAATGATATATTTATGAAAAACCAATTTGGCACTATTCTTTCCACCTTACTGTTAAAGGAAATTCTAAACCCAGAATAGAATTTTACTGTTAGACTCTGCAAATTACAGTTTGAAATGCAACCTTTTTAATTTTGGTCCACAGACTTATAAATAGGATGCCAAAATCTAACTTGACTGTGTGTATGATTGCTTTTTCATTCTGCTTAAGCACAAAATTCATTATTAAGCAGAGAAATGCAAAAATAATCTCAGATTAGTTTAGAAAACCAGGCCAACGATGCATAGCTATAATAGTGTGTGTGTATACATACATACACACACACACATATGTATACACACACATCCATACTATTAAATACATATATGTCTAGAAACAGGGAAAAGAGAATACAATATCAAACTATTCACTATACTGATATGTAGAAAATAAACCACTTGATAGACAACTCTTACCTTATCACACCTCATCAGCCCCAAATATCTCAGAGATT